>VFFE01007096.1:1131757-1230622 GCA_008921705.1 Burhinus oedicnemus
GGGCGGGGGAGTGGCCTATATTATATTTTTCTATTCAAACTCTCTATTGTTGTTTCCACTGTAGATACTGACCCCTTGTAATGATAATACCGGACAGAAGATACTAAACTTTAAATCCTTTGTTGGTCAACGTTGTTCGGAGTTAACTGAGGTAGTATCAGTAGGTTTTTTAGGTACTTGCTTGTTTGTCTTTGTTTGCTTTTGTCAGTATACCTTGTCAGTGGTAAGATTAAGAGGTAAAATTGGATAGAAAAGTAAATACAGTTATTCTGTGTCTTTCATTACACATAACAAAAATGTGGTATGAGTCAAGTTCATTGAAAAGTTCAGTTTTGGGAATATCAGGGTAGAATTTTTTTCCTGAACCTTCCAGGTTTTGTTTTCTGGGAAGGCTGATGTGTGTCAAATATTCAGGAACATAAAAGTTTCTTACTTAACATGTCAGCCATGGAAGAGTGAATGCAGATTGAAATGGTTCTGGCCAGATTAAATCACTGATTCGTAGGGCTCAAAACACCCACTCTTTGTTGTTGTGTTTAAAAATTTTTAAACTGTAAAAATGACGTGCTGATTATAAACATAAAGTTCAGTGGATTCCAGGGCAAGGACTGCAAGAAAGAAGATATTTTAATCATCAACAATTTTTCACAGAAATTAGAGAGCACTATGAAGACAATATAGCTTGCATTTCCACTTCTATTATGCTGGTTTGATGCCAGTTTACTTTAATGCAGTTACTACCTTGTCATAAAACAGATTCAGTGCTTCCTTGCCTTTATCCCCTCTCCAGCTAACTGTATTCTAAATATGAAAGCTAACGTAAAGACATATATATGTTTTTGTAATCTTTCATAGGTCTGAGGAGTCTTGTTTCTCATGAGGCTCAGTTCTGATCCCTGAGGCTAACTTGTGCTCAGAAGATAAGGTTCCGCGCTGCGAGGACATACAGGGTTATGTCAAGCAGCCTACCTACAGTGGGATGTTTTTTTCACAGGATGCAGCCCAGTCTATTTTTAAATTGTCTTAACTAGCCTTAGTTTCTGAACTTCTGATAGTCAGTAATTCTCTGCACAAAAAAAGAAATTTCTAGGTCATAGCTCCATTTACATACTTTGAACTGGGCTGAATTGTGCGTCTTCCTTTGTTTTTTCAATATTTCTGGTCTCTTACCATGTCCAGGTTCACAGTCTTCATTCCTTCATTAATTTGGGGGGAGGGAGTGGGGGGGTGTTGTGTATATTTCAGGTATTGCCTTTCTGCTTTAGCTAATTATTTGTTGCATTGCTTTCATTTTGGTTTGCTTTGTATTTATTTCTTGAACCTTTCCCATCCACATCTGTTAGCTTGGAGTAGAAAGCTGTATCAGATTTTTAATCTATAGGCATGAGAATATGTGGAGTGCAGGCAACGTAAAATAAGAAAAGCAGCAAAAAGTATCATGTTCTGTTTTGCGAACTGTAGGGTTATTGCTGTGACATTAGGATGCAATGAGATCATAGGTGGTGGTTAAAAGATGTCATTGTACAAGCTTTAATGAATGTCCTTGCTCTGTGCGGGGCACTGCAGGATTGCACTAGACTAATTGCACTAGGTTAATGACACTAGGATTGGGTATCATCTGCAACAGCCTCCAAGATGCTTGATATTCATTGCATGTCTGTAATCTTCTTCCAAGGCTGCATTTTCCCTAGCAGCGTCGGTGGGGGTGGCCAGAGAAGTTTGCAGGGTCCCTCAGGGGTCAAGCCTCCTGTTTTCCCATTGTGGGTCTGATGCAGTCTGCACACTCTCCTCAAGGACTGTAGCTGCTGGTGGTCTGTATGGATGTGTCTGATGCCTATAATCCCATCCAGTTTGCAGCACCGTTTGTGGGTGCTTAGCTTTACAGAGAGAGTGTGCCTTGATACGAGCTAAGGGTAAGCTTAGCCCTCTTCAGAAATTTCTGTAGGGCAATGAATGTGTGTAATATGGAATTCATATGTAAAAGGAAAGACTCCTGGGATGGGTACTGTTCTGAGCTGTTTTTAACTCAATTTTACGTGTTTGGATTGATACAGATTAGACAAGGTGGAGTACTTACCACTGTGGCTGTATCACATGACTTAGCAAATCCACTGTTTTCTCCTTCATTAAACCACCCATGCACTGCCATTTTCACAGAGGTTATTTACAGACTTGTAAATTCATCTCCATCTCCCCAGGTGTCAGGCTGCAGGATGTGCCCTACTCTTATGCCAGTACCAGATGGCAGCAGTGAGTACAGCTGTGGGAGGTGCACCCAGATACAGGAGCTGCTCAGCTTAGTGGCAGAGCTCCAGGCAGAGGTGGGAGGTTGAGGAGTATCACAGAGTCTGGGAGACAGATAGACTACTGGAACCGCACCCTACCATCCCTGGGACAGACCTGTCAGGTACACAGAACACATAATATGGAGGATTTCCTATCCTTTCTCCACCCAGCAGAACGTGGTGACTTAAGGGCAATGGTGACAAGTTCCTACATGGTGCGGCAGGCAGATCTCCTCTGTGACCACCTGAGGAGTATCTGGTCTCCCCTGGTAAGGGAGACTCTCCATACATACTCAGTTTCTGTTTCCTTTTGTGTGCAACTGTACTCTTTTTGTATTTTGGCCAATTCTGTAGCCAAATAGGGTACCTCTTTTGTAACAATTTGAGGGGTGACATTATCATCACCATCATACATGTATTGAGTCTTGATCAAAGGTCTAAGAGGTTTCACTTCTAGTTTTTCTACTTCATCTTTGGCGGTTTTCAATTCCCCTATATGGTAAAGGGGTTCTCTAACCACCTTGTCATCGCCTACCGACTGGGTTTTCTTTAACTGATCCATAAGGGCGTCCCTCAGTCTAGTGGAGTATAACCATTCCTCCTCTAACTGTCCTTGTAGTGTTTTAACTAGGTCTTGCAACGATTGTATAATTTCAAGCTTTTTTTGTGCCTTTTGCTCTTGCTGCTCCATAGCGGCCTTGAGAGCGGTGCCTAATACAGCACAAATAATTGACTTTCCTTTCTTGGGGTGTAATCTTTTTTCTGCCCTCAGACTGTTAATACAATCTACCAAATTCTGGGGACTATGCCAAATGTCCCATGCCCATGCTAATCCTGGAGGGGAAGGCCATGAGTCAAACTGTTCCAGATATTTCAACAATACAGAGGAGCTGCTCAGAGCAGCACCTGATTCCATTTTTCCCTCAGAGGGTCCTTATCCCACCTGGTGGGTTTTTAAAAAAAAACTTAATTTCAACACTTCCAACTTTAAGGCTATCCTGTCCATGACACCAATTTAATGTTGCGAGCAGGTAAAGGACATTAATTTGAAGTTTCAGTCACGTAGTTGGAATTAAGGCACAAACGAGGCCAACTGTTGAAAACTCACTAAAACAATTCATTTAACAACAACTTGAGTGCTTAGAGGGAAAGAAAGAAAGGAAGAAAGAAAAGGGAGAGAGTGCAAGCGGATAGTCACCACCCATGGATCTAGCACCATCTCATTGGTCCTCTTTACCCAGGGTATCGTTGGTGGTAGGAGCTCCACTTTTAGTCTGTTTGGCCACCTTTTATGCTTTCAGTCCTCTGGGTGGTAAGTGCTAGAGGGTCGCACAGGGGTCTTTCACCCCCTAGCTTACAGAGTTCGCTACTTGGCCCTTCAGCCTGTGCAGGCGCACTCCATCGTCACCACATAAAATCCCCCAGCAACAGTGACGAGGAGGTCAGCACAGTCCTGCCTACGCGGCACCAAAAACCAAACCCCCATTCTGCACACCTCCAACTAACAGTTCCCTGTGGTCTCCTGCGCAAGTGGCACACGAGCAGGGTTTAAGGCAAACTCTCCGTTCAGAGTCCCTCACCACCCCACCTTCTCAGATGCCCTTGCGTAATTGGTGCAAGGCTCTGCAAGTGGAACCAAACAATGACGAGGATGATGGTTCATCTGGGTTGGAGGTGTTGCCAAGGTTAAGTCAGCCTGTGCCTGCGTTAAAACCACTTCCATAAAGAAAAGAGGACAGGTCGTTGTCATAGAAGACTCTCTTATGCAGTGAAGAGAAGGCCCAATATGCTGACTGGATCCACTTCTTAGGGAAGTCTGTTGCCTCTCTGGGGCCTGGGTTAAAGATGTGATGAGAAGACTTCCTACCCTGGTATGGCCTTCATATTATTATCCATTATTGATTTTTCAGGTAGGCAGCGATGAAGTTCCAATAAATCCAAGAGCAATCAAGAGAGACTTCAGCGCCTTGGGACAACTGGTTAAGAGATCAGGAGCATAATAGTGTTCTCTGTCCTTCCGGCTGCAGTGAATGATGAGGGAAGAAACAGGAAGACCCAGCTATCATTACCTGGCTCCAACATTGGTGTCACCAACATAATTTTGGGGTTTTTGGTCATGGGTTGGTCTACATGACACCAGGCCTGCTGGCCACAGACGAGGTATACCTTTCGCAAAGTAGGAAAAGGATCTTTGTGCAGGAGTTAGCAGGGCTCATTGAAAGAGATTTAAAGTGGGAAAGGCATAAAACCAGGCTTGCTAGACGTACGCCTGAGGGCAGCACGCCAGTGTTTGAGAGACAGTATGTTAGTGAGGTCCTTCAGTCTGCCCCGTGATGTACTGAGTAAACTGAAGCACATTTGAAACATCCCTGTACTAATGTGTGCAGCACCCTAGCCATCTCAGTGCGGGTAGAAGATGGAGATCAGCATGGCAGCAAAAACACAGGGTCGTTGGTGTGTTGGAGACCACAGAAGCACCTGAGAAAAGTCACATAGTGATTAAGGCTTCTCTTCCCCCAAAAAGTGGGAGGATCAATGTCCCAACTGAGATGCATCTACACCAATGCACATTGCATGGGCAACAAACAGGAGGAGCTGGAAGCCATTGTGCAGCTGCAAAACTATGGTGTAGTTGCAATCATGGAAACATGGTGGGATGATTGACACGACTGGAGTGCTGCAAAGGATGGTTATAAACTCTTCAGAATGGATAGGCAAAGAAGGAGAGGCAGTGGGGTAGCCATCTTTGTTAGGGAGTATTTTGACTGTCTAGAGCTTGATGACAGTGATGAAAGAGTCAAGTGTTTATGGATAAGGATCAGGAGAAAGGCCAACAAGGCAGATGTCATGGTGGGAGTATCTTATCAACCACCCAACCAGGATGAAGAAGCAGATGAAATATTCTATAAGCGGCTGGGAGAAGTCTCATGACTGCTAGCCCTTGTTCTCATGGGGGACTTCCAACTTACCAGGTGTCTGCTGGAAATACAATAGAGAGGATACAGTCTAGGAGGTTCCTGGAGCGTGTGGAAGATAACAACTTTGTGACACAGCTGGTGAGTGAGTCAGCTAGGGAGGGTGTCCTGCTGGACCTGTTGTTTGTGAACAGGGAAGGACTTGTGGGTGATGTGGTGGTTGGAGGCCATCTTGGGCGTAGCAATCATGAGATGATAAGAGTTTTCAGTTCTTAGAGAAGTAAGCAGGGGGGTTAGCAGAACTGCTACCTTGGACTTCCAGAGGGCAGACTTTGGCCTATTTAGGGACCTGATTGACGGAGTCCCTTGGGAGGCAGTCCTGAAGGGCGAAGGACTCCTGGAAGGCTTGACATTCTTGAAGAAGGAAATGTTAAAGGCACAAGAGCAGGCTGTCCCCGTGTGCCAAAAGACAAGCCGGTGGGGAAGAAGACTGGCCTGGCTGAATAGAGAGCTTTGCCTGAAACTCAGGTCAAAAAAGAGAGTTTATGACCTTTGGAAGAAGGGACAGGCAACTCAGGAGGACTACAAGAATATTGTGAGGCTATGCAGGCAGTAAATTAGAAGGGCCAAAGCCCAACTATAACTTAATTTGGCTACTGCAGTAAAAGGCAATATAAAATGTTTCTATGAATAATTAACAACAAAAGCAGGGCTATCCTCTATTGGATGTCTGGGGAAACATAGTGACAAAGGATGAGGAAAAGGCTGAGGTACTTAATGCCTTCTTTGCCTCAGCCTTTAATAGTAAGACCAGTTCTTTTCAAGGTACCCAGCCCTTCGAGCTGGAAGACAGGGATGGGGAGCAGAATGACGCCTGCATAATCCAAGAGGAAATGGTGAGTGACCTGCTGCACCACTTAGATATACACAAGTCTATAGGGCTGGATGGGATCTACCCAAGGGTACTGAGGGAGCTGGCGGATGTGCTCACCAAGACACTTCCCATCATTTATCAACAGTTCTGGATAACTGGGGAGGTCCCAGTTGACTGGAGGCTAGCAAATATGACACCTATCTACAAGAAAGGCCACAAAGAGGATCCGGGGAATTACAGGCCTGCCAGTCTGACCTCAGTGCCTGGGAAGCTTATGGAGCAGATCATCTTGAGTGCCATCACATGGCACATACAGGACAACCAGGCAACCAGGCCGAGTCAACATGGGTTTGTGAAAGGCAGGTCCTGCTTGTCTAACCTGATCTCTTTGTGTGACAAGATGACCTGCTTAGTGGATGAGGGAGAGGTTGTGGTTTACCTGGACTTTAGTAAAGCCTTTGACACCATTTCCCATAGCATTCTCCTGGAGAAATTGGCTGCTCATGGCCTGGATGGGTGTACTCTTTGCTGGCTGAAAAACTGGCTGGATAGCCAGGCCCAAGGAGTTGTGGTGAATGCATTTAAATCCGGCTGTCATCCAGTTGCAAGTGGTGTTCCCCAGGGCTCAGTACTGGGGCCAGTTCTTTTTAATATCTTTATCAATGATCTGGATGAGGGCATCAAATGCACCCTCAGTAAGTTTTCAGATGACACCAGGTTGGGCAGAAGTGTTAACCTGCTGGAGGGGAGGAATGCTGTACAGAGGGACCTGGAGAGGCTGGATCGATAGGCCAAGGCGAGCTGTAGGAGGTTCAACAAGGCCAAGTGGTGGGTGCTGCACTTGGGTCACAACAACCCCATGCAGGGCTACAGGCTTGGGGAAGAGTGGCTGGAAAGCTGCCTGGTGGAAAAGGACCTGGGGGTGTTGGTTGGCAACCGGCAGAATATGAGCCAGCAGTGTGCCCAGGTGGCCAAGAAGGTCAATAGCTTTCTGGCTCATATCAGGAATAGTGTGGCCAGCAGGACTAGAGAAATAATTGTCCTGCTGTAGTTGGCACTGGTGAGGCCACACCTTGAATACTGTGTTAAGTTTTGGGCCCCTCACTACAAGAAAGACATTGAGGTGCTGGACCATGTCCAAAGAAGGGCAGTGAAGGTGCTGAAGGGTCTAGAGAACAAGTCTTATAAGGAGCAGCTGAGGGAACTGGGTTTTTTTAGCCTGGAGAAAAGGAGGCTGAAGGGAGACCTTATTGCTGTCTACAGCTGCCTGAAATGAGGTGGTGGTGAGGTGGGGGTTGATCTCTTCTCCCAAGTAACAAGCAATAGGACAAGAGGAAATGGCCTCAAGTTGCCCCGGGGGAGGTTTAGGATGGTTATCAGGAAAAATTTCTTCACCGAAAGGGTAATCAAACATTGGAACAGGCTGCCCAGGAAAGTTGTTGAATCACCATCCCTGGAGGTATTTAAAAGACAGGTAGACGTGGTGCTTAGGGACCCGGACATGGACTTGGCAGTGTTAGGTTAACAGTATGACTCAATGATCTTAAGGGTCTTTTCCAACCTAAATCATTCTATGATTCCATGATTTTTGTTAACTTGTATTACGTACTATGCAGTAGTGAATAGATTTACTGTTAGCATCAGATATGTAAATGAACATTTAATTTGATACCTTCAGTATTTCTGGATTTTAAAGTAGATGTCCTAAAATGGGCCAAACCTTAGACTTAGATCTGAAGGCATCTCCAGCTTCTGTATGTCTCTGTATTTTATTTGATGTTCTTGCCCTTGTAGAAATGGATATACCATCCTCCTTGGTGTATTAGGGTTGGTTTGGATGAGTGGGTATTTTAGGAAGAATGTCTGGGGAAAGAATGTGCATTAGCTAGGGCTCTGGTTGAAACCAGCAAAAATATTAATAATTAATCAGTTACTGAATTCCATCTGGTTTGTTGGTCTTTACTGAAGCAAAACTGAAACAGGGGTTACATCTAATTGTGATTGCCCTTTGTAATGACATAGTAATGTCATTTATTGCTCAAATGGCCTACTTTTTGCCATGACTAATTAGCACGGTAATCAATGTTAATGCTGACTTTATCATTTACAGTAACTCACTGCTGATTTTAGGACTAATTAGTGCTAACCTTATTAGCGAAAATGCTAATAATTGGCAGTTAATAAATTTCAGACTTTTCAATAGATCCAGCAGCACAGTAACCTAGCAGAAGTTGATCATGTTAAGGGCAACTGGGTCAAAAAAAAGTTAGAGAAACTGCAACTGCTTGATAAGCTCAGAGGGGTGCAAAATGATAGGTCCATTACAAAACGTTGGTAAAGTACAGAAAGAAATTAACTTTTAATTACACTCTAATTTGAATTAAATGCATTTGAACCAAATCCTTGAATTTGTGGGAAGTGTGGATGAAGGATTAAAGTTAATATTTTGAGTTCTCTAACACATTATTTGTGTGGGATGGAATAACTTTATTTCCATCAAAATATACTGGTGATGCATGTGTAGGGATAGACAAAATTTACACTTGTGTGACTCAGATCTCAAGCCATTTAAGGTCACCAAGACTTTCCCTTGGCTGTGGCACATTCAGAGGTGCCACTGTGTAACACATGGGCTACATTTTTGTTTAGGTCTTTCTGGGTTGCTAAGAAGGCCGCAATATTCAAGTGGCAAGCTCCTGCAGACTATTTATCTGTGATTAAACCAGACTGCAGGATTCCAGAGAGGCTGAACCACCAAGTGGGTTGAGTGGGCATAGTAAGGTCAGGTGGAAGGCGTTATGGAGAACTGAACACCGGAACAAATACTGAGACACTTTCCTACATGTTGCTGTGTTCCTGATTCACTGTTCCCTCACTATCTGTGCATGGTTTGACACAGACCCAGGGCTGCAGCTGTTAAGACATAATGCCCAGGAAGTTAATGGACTGTTTCCAAGGTGGAAGGCAGTCCTTAGCAGTTCTTCCATCAGTTTGGCATTCCCCTCCAGTAATTCTGATCTTTGTCCCTGTAGTGCAACGTAGTGAAGAAACTCTATTGTGGACAATGTCATGGGATTACACAGAGGAGCTCAGAAGACATGAGACCAGGCCAGGGCCCTGCTTTTTTAATGTTTGCTTTCACAATTAAGTTTCCACAATCAGGAGCATATTATTCAAGGTAGCGTGGGAAACACTGTAACTGTGTTGCCCCTGTGTTTTCTGAGGAAATCAGAATGACATTAACAAAATGCTTCTGATGACTTTCACCAACATATGGCTTAAACTCTCAATTATGTTTGAATCACAGAATCACAGGGGTTGGAAGGGACCTCTGAAGATCATCTAGTCCAACCCCCCCTGCCAGAGCAGGGTCACCTACAGCAGGTTGCACAGGATGGTGTCCACGCGGGTTTTGAAGGTCTCCAGAGTCAGAGACTCCACCACCTCTCTGGGCAGCCTGTTCCAGTGCTCTGCTACCCTCAAAGGAAAGAAGTTCCTCCTCATGTTCAGATGGAACTTCCTATAGTCGAGTTTGTGCCCATTACCTCTTGTCCTGTCACTGGGCACCACTGCAAAAAGACTGGTGCCATCCTCCCTGCACCCTCCCTTTGAGTATTTATAAACATTGATGAGATCCCCTCTCAGTTTCTCTTCTCCAGACTTAAAACAGCCAAGTCCCTCAGCCTTTCCTCATCAGAAAGATGTTTCAGTCCCCTCATCATCTTTGTAGCCCTCTGCTGTACCATCTCCAGAATTTCCCTGTCCTTCTAGAACTGAGGAGCCCAGAACTGGACACAGTACTCCAGGTGCAGCCTCACCAGGGCAGAGTAGAGGGGGAGGATAACCTCCTGCGACCTGCTTGCCACACACCTCTTGATGCACCCCAGGATGCCATTGGCCTTCTTGGCCACAAGGGCACATTGCTGGCTCATGGTCATCCTGTTGGCCACCAGGACTCCCAGGTCCCTCTCTGCAGAGCTGCTTTCCAGCAGGTCAACCCCTAACCTGTACTGGTGCATGGGGTTATTCCTCCCCAGGTGCAGTACCTTACACTTGCCCTTCTTGAACTTCATGAGGTTTCTCTCTGCCCAACTCTCCAGCCTGTCCAGGTCACACTGAATGGCAGCACAGCCTTCTGGTGTGTCAGCCACCCCTCCCAGTTTTGTGTCATCAGCAAACTTGCTGATGGTACACACTGTCCCTTCATCCAGGTCATTGGTCGATATGTTGAACGGGACTGGACCCAGCACTGACCCCTGGGGAACACCACTTGTCACAGACCTCCAGCTAGACTCTGTGCCACTAACCACAACACTCTGAGCTCTGCCATTCAGCCAGTTTTCAGTCTACCCCACCGTCCATTCATCCAACCCACACTTCCTAAGCTTGCCTAAGAGGATGCTGTGGGAGACAGTGTCAAAAGCCTTGCTAAAGTCAAGGTAGACAACATCCACCGCCCTCCCCTCATCTATCTGTCCAGTCACACCATCGTAGAAGGCTATCAGGTTAGTCAGACGTAACTTCGCCTTGGTGAATCCATGTTGGCTACTTCTGATAACCTTCTTTTCCTCCAAATGCTTTGAGATGATGCCCAGGATGAGCTGTTCCATCATCTTTCCAGGGATGGAGGTGAAGCTGACTGGCCTGTAGTTTCCTGGGTCTTTCTTCTTGCCTTTTTTGAAAACTGGAGTGACATTGACTTTCCTCCAGTCTTCAGGCACCTCGCCTGTTCTCCAGGACCTTTCAAAGATGATGGACAGCGGCCCAGCAAGGACTTCTGCCAGCTCCCTCAGCACTCGTGGGTGTATCCCATCAGGACCCATGGACTTGTGGATGTCCAGTTTACTTAACTGATCTCTAACTTGATCCTCCTCAACCAAGGGAAAGTCCTCCCTCCTCCAGACTTCCTCTGTTACCTGTAAAGTCTAGGACTCCTGAGGGCTGACCTGAGCAGTAAAGACTGAAGCAAAGAAGGCATTCAGTAATTCCACCGTCTCTGCATCATCTGTCACCATGACCCCTGTCTCATTCAACAGCGGACCCACATTTTCTCTAGTTTTCCTTTTGCCTCCAATGTACTTGAAGAAACCCTTGCTGTTGACCTTGACATGATCATGGCAGTTGGGAGAGGTGCCTGAGGACTGGAGGAAAGCAAATGTCACTTCTATCTTGAAAAAAGCAAGAAGAGTGCAGGGAACTACAGGTTGGTCTGCCTCACCTTGTTCCCTGGGAAGGCACATGATGGACAAGAAGGTAGACATGAGTATTCAGCATGGATTTATGAAGGGGAAGTCTTGCTTGATGAAACCAATAATCTTCTATGATGGAATGACTGGCCTGATAGATGAGGGGAGAGCAGTGGATGTGGCCTACCTGGACTTCACACTGTCTCCCATAAAATCCTCATAGAGGAGCTGATGAAGTATGGGACAGATGAGCTGACACTGAGGTGAATTGAAAACTGGCTGAACGGCCAAACTCAAGAGAGTTGCAATCAGTGATACAAAGTCTAGTTGGAGGCTAGTGGTGGTGTACACCAGGGATCAGTACTGTCTCCAATACCATTCAACATCCTAACTGATGATCTGTATGTTGAGGCAGAGTGCACCCTCAGCAAGTTTGCAGATGAAACAGGAGTCGTCGTTGATACACCAGAGAGTTATGCTGCCATCTAGAGGGACCTTGACAGGGTGGCGAAGTGGGCTGATGGGAAGCTCTTGAAGTTCAACAAGAGGAAGTTCGAAGTCCTGCACCTGAGGAAGAACAATCCCAGACACCAATATATGCTGGAAAGCAGTTTAGCAAAAAAGGACCTGGGGATAGTGGTGGACACCAAGTTCAACATAAGCCCTTGCAGCAAAGAAGGCAAATGGTATCCTGAGCTGCATTAGGAGGACCGTTGCCAGCAGGTTGAGGGAGGTGATCCTTCCCCTTTACTCAGCACTGGTGAGGCCTCATCTGGACTACTGTGTCCATTTCTGGGCTCCTCAGTACAGGAGAGACATGGACATGCTGGAGGAAGCCTAGCAAAGGGCCACAGAGATAATGGAGGGACTAAAGCATCTCATACATGACAGGAGGCTGAGATAGCTGGGACTGTTCAGCCTGGAGAAGAGAAGGCTCAGGGGGAGCTCATCAATGTATATAAATACCTGAAGGGAGGGTGTGAAGATCACAAAGCCAGCCTCTTTCCAGTGGTGCCCACTGACAGGACAAGAGGTAATGGGCACAAACTGAAATGTGCTCCGTCTGAACATCAGGAAACACTTTTTCACTGTGAGGGTGACTGAGCAGTGGCACAGGTTGCCCAGAGAGGTTGTGGTCTCCCATCTTGAAGGTACTCGAAACCTGTCTGAACATAGTGCTGGGCAACTGGCTCTAGGTGGCACTGCTTGAGCAGGGACGTTGGACCAGATGACCTCCAGAGGTCCCTTCCAACCTCAAACATTCTGTGATTCTGTGAATTGTGTGCCAATGCAGACTGAATTAGTGAACAAAGGTGGGCCATAACACATGTCCTATTCAGTGAAGCGTAGTCAGGCATCTGTGCAAAATCAAGGAATCTAAAGTGAATTAGATCCCATTTATTTTTTTAAGTACAAAAATGCAAACAGCTGAACAAACCCAAGAGACTTGTCAGGAATGAACAAATACATCCATCAGCTGCAGGTAATTTCCTGGAATCTCCCAATATTCACTTTATTTTGTGTCACAAAGCAATGTGTACAAAAAAACCAAAACCAAACAATCTCATTTTAAGCTCCCATAGTTGCTATTGATCCATGGAGCAAATCTTTGATATTAATTATGTACAAACACAAGGTACTATATTTTCTGCTACTATTCATCAAAAATTATTCACTACAAACAGGGGACTCCAAGAGCAGAAGCTTTTGACTAACTGTTTTTTGAAAAGTTGCTGCTTAGTACAAACCATTTGTGTCATAAAGAGATTCCCCCATTTATCTTGTTCCCATTCACAGACATTTTGCAAGGGAGCAAAACCACATCTCACAGCAGGCATTACATTTTAGTCAAGAACTTTGCAATCAAGTCCATTGCATTTTAATTTTCTAGCAACGTGTGTGGACTCTTACTTCTATGGAAGAAAGTTACAAATGGGTAGATCCAAAGCAAAAATCCTACAATGGTCAAGAAGATTTGTGCAAAGTCCTAATTCTATTAGGAAGATTCACATTTCATCTTGTTTAGAGAGATGAAGGGAAAGTGACTCTCTCTCCTGCAGGTCTACAGTTTTCTAGTGCAGTCAATGCTCAGGCAAACTTCATTTGATTTGGATCTACCTCAAAGTCATTGGTAATGCAAATCCATAACCAGTGTAAATTGCGTTCACTCTCTCGCTGGAACTAGAGTCGTTCACAACAGCTGAGTGCCTGGCCTGCAGCCTTCGAATCCTTTTGTGTTTAGTTTGGGAGAGGCTAAAAAACTGTACAGGACCCTGCATAAGTCCACTGGTTTCCATGAAGGAAATATTCAGCACTATGTTGAGAATGGTAATGTGTGATCACCAGACACAAAAGACTTTCAACCAAATTCCTGCGCTGTCCTGAAAACACCCAGGCAGATTTGCTGTTCATAATTCTGTCAAAGATAAGCTTTCCTGTTTCTGCCAGCACTGGCTTTTATCTGTATTATATACTGAAATAAGTTTAAATTTCAACATATATTTTGTGGAAATAGAAGGTGTGGTTTGGCCATTGCCTTCCTCAGCAAATCTGGGTACATTGTATAGGGCTTCCTAGCTAGGCATAAATAGTCATTCTGAGTTTGTAGTATATCTTTTATGCTCAACATTTCCTGTCAGTATCCTCTGAATGTATTTCAGGAATCATATTTAACTGCAGAAGCAAATTATCCCAGTGATAGTTAGCTGGCCAAAGTCTATCACCTTTTATTCTGGAGGCTGATGAGGATATTGTGGTTTTGCCTACAGAAAGCAGAAAAATGGCTTTCCTGCTACTTCTAATGAGTTGTTAGAATGAATAGTAAGTGTAACTCCTTAAACTGGTGGGATTGAGAGCATATTTAGATATTTAGGTATTTAAATATCTTTCTCTGAAGAAATTCAGAGCTATATTTACAAATAAGGCATACTAGAAGAGCAATGGAAGAGAAATGCACGATGAATTTCATTTTTGTTCTTTGGAACTAGTTATCCCTTGCACAGCATAATATAAACTTGCCACGTAAGAGCAGAAAGGAAGTAAAATTAATGACTTTATCTGTAACATCGAGGATAAGTGGTGGCCCACGCCATTTGTGATGGCCTACACAGTGGCTTACAAGCAATTTAGTGTATCTTTGCCTGAAAGAAAAGTTGAGAGGTTTTCAAGTGCAGACTAAACTTCACAAGACTGATTTAGCAATAATTGACATCTTAATTCATGCATTGTTTAGAGTGGATTAAAGAACCTTGATATGCCAAGTTCTTGCCTGAGGATAGGTTGAGTTTCATAATATTCTTATCAATGCAGGAAGGGGGAATATTATCATTTACATTCAGAGACATCTTTGTGTGTGAGCCATTCCGTAGATGATAGGTACTGGTAGACATACTGCTGGTAGATATTCTTACATATATTTTTCTGTGATTGTCTATACACAGGATTTGATCAGTGGAGTATCTGAAGAAAAAGAAATCAATGTTCAAAACAAGAAAATATATCTGATCAAAATGGTTTGTAGTAGGCAGCTCTGCAGCATGAAATCCTACATATTCAAATATTAACTAGTCAGCTGCTAGAGGTCTAATGCAGTAATTGACAATTTGTTTATGTCACTTGATTATAAATGGCCATGAAAATCATACTGAGTATGAATCATGCTTAAAACATAATATCACCAGATTTCACAGAGGTGGATGAAGTCACCATAGTAAATCAAAGTACTCTGGACAGTTAATTTGGAGAAATTTAGACATACATGATCTCCTGACTTTCGGTTTATTCAAACCCTTGAAATTCAAGAACTCAACTGAAACAGAGGTATTCCTCTGCATATTTGGGGCTGATGTGTGGTGGGAAGAAGGCAGAAAGTGCATTGGAGAGGGGATTGAAAGACGTCAATTAAAATCAAAGTCGAGCATGAAAAAGGAAAAGAGAAAAGTTCTTCAGGCAGCAAGCACACCTCATTCATACTATTCTGAACATTTTGTTTACTTACTGATTGATTAGAGTGGTCCTCCATCCATCTGTACCCTGTCTGGCAGTTTATGATTTACTTTGGTTTTGAATGTTTTACCCATTATCCTTCACAACCTACTTCAGCTGTCATTCAAATAAATGTAAGTTTGTGTAAAAAATAAAGGCAATTGCAAACAATTCTTTTTTTCTCTTGGGAGTCACTCTAGAAATCTGGAGATGAGGACACCACTTTGGCAGTGTTTCAGTGATGATATTTGACACTGGGGAGTCACTCCTTGCCCATCCATGCTTCCTGAATTAACATACATCCAGCTTTTTAGTATCAGAAATGTCTATGCTGATTTTCACTTCAAAGAGAGCTTATCTGTATGCTGAGGTCAGTTCATAACTTAAATTCTGAAAATAATGTGCAATTGGTACCCTGATGGTGTTCTGAAAAGCTTGTGCTGGACTGATGATTAAAAGTGAGTTTTACTCTTTACAAGCAGAAAATGTCCTAGTAGTTATTTTCTCAGGAACAGAGAATGAGGCTCTGCTTCTTTTTAGAATTTCCAATTTATACTCAAAAATATTCACAGCATTATGTAGTGTCCTTCTAAGGTGTTTTGAGGATGATGAACAAATAAGACATTTGTACTGTATCTTTGGTAAGTATATACCTTAAGAATATCTGTTGTTTGCTGTAACAGGAAAATAAGGAAAATGAAGACTTAGTACACACTGAATACATATTAGGGGTTTTTTATGACCAAAAAAGACCACCCTCAAACACCTTTATAAGGCAAGGTCTTGTGTCTGATTTCTCCAGCATGGCTGAGTTCCTGGAGAGGGAATGGACAGCTTGCAGTTTTGCTTAAGTCATGTGGCCCCTGCTGTATCTCACTGAGCAGTCCTGGATAATGTACAATTTATTGACTGTTTGGAGGCTCCTGGGGCCTTGAAACCTGTTTAATAGGCATCTCAAAGCAGCAGCTCTACCATAATAATATTGCTGTAATACAGCTACAATACTGCAGAGTGCTATTGCTGTAATGATGTATTATGGAAAATGTGCTGCTGGCCAGAAAATCACCAAGGGAACCCATAAAATGTTATTTAACCTTTTGTTAATTTAAAGGCTCCAATATTATCTAATTTATTTATTATGTGAAGAAAGAGGCTGAAGTCAGTTACACAGTGGACTGTGAGATCTGTATATGAGCTTTAGATCTGCAATAAATTATGGATATTGAAAGGCAGAGATTTAAGCTTTAAAACCTGCACCTAAAAGGTGACAAGGTATAGCATATTTGTATTAGTGACAGGAATTGCTCTTCAAATGAAAATAAAAATTTGAAGCTATGGTCACTCCCACTGCAAAATCTGTTTAGGAATCGTGGGTCTAAGTCTTTAGGTTTTCATTAACAAATCCCATAGGAGTCTGCTGGAATTTTCACATAAATAATTCTTTCTCTTTGTATTTTTTAAAGCATTTGAAACAGCTCACTTCAACAAATGTAGTGTTTTGCACATTATAATGGGATATTACTGTAGGTACAAGCTACATGAGCAAGTGTGAGCTATTTAAGTCTATCAAAGTCAGTTGCACTGTGACACTGTACGGAGGCTAAAGATCAAATTTAGAATGGCTGAAGAGAAAAGGTGGTTTCTTGGGCAAGAGCTTTCAAAGGTGCAGAGACCACAGTGGACAGTCTTTTGTATGAGAAGTTAGTTCTAGCATTAAATGTATCAGGAAGTCTTTGAGTGATGGGGAAATTCAGTACTTGACCCGTGACTAGCAGGAATTATTAGCTGCTGCAAAGCATTGAACTGTCAAACACACTTATTTTGCTAGTGTATGAGCTGTGTATGATCTTGTAGTCCAGTGGGCAAAGTTTCCTGATGGTCAAAGTATAGTAGCAGGTTAACTTACAGTAAAAAGAGTGAAATCAACAGAGGGTTTTTGTTTGTTTGTTTGTTTTTTGTGTATTTTGTGGAATACAGGGTGCTCACTTTGTGTGTAATTCACCCTTGTGCAAATAAGTGTTTGAATTGCACAGATCAGTTACCTGACTGGATGATTGCAACTTTTTATGCAAAAGAAAAACTCACACATACCTCCGTTCTTGCTGTGAATGACATCCCAGTCAAAAGAAGAGTGAGCCACAGGCAGGCAGAAGGGCAGTACTGTATGTGATGTTGCAGTAGCCTTCCATCACCTCCACTTTAAATGTATTAATTAAATGAACCCATTTTTATGTGTTTAAGTTGTACTTACAACTTCAGATGAATTGCTATTAGGTGAGTAAGACAGCTCAGAGTATATCCCAAACTCCATCTTTTCAGCTAGTGTTAAAAAGACTTGGTGTTTGAACCTGGGCTGTTCAGCAGATCTCAAGTTCACGTGAGATCTCCTTCATATACACCATATCAGTCCACTGAGATGATAACAGTTATTTCTAACTACAGAGACTTAAGTGAGGACAAGATCAGTCCTGTCTATTGTGAACAGAAAATGTGCCTATATCTTTGTGATCAGGATATTGCTAAAAAAAAAAACCCGACCCTACCTTGGCCCAGTTGTTCCATTTTTAGTATTCTATGTCAGTATCTTCATGAGAAATTCCAATTATATTGCTAGGTGACACTGTATGACTGCAATTGAAGGTTGTGCCAGTGAGGCTGACGTCATAATATGTGGGATTGTGGGGTACTTCAGGTTGAGAGATTCCTTGCTCAAGTAACTGGAAGAAGTTCCAAAATCAGGCATTGAACGTCTAAGGGAAAACTGAGGAAGAAGATAATGCTGAAGCATGTGCATGATGATAACTGATGGGGTATTTTATGGCTGGTATGCATGTGTGTGCCTTTTTGTAAGCTCAGATATTATGCACGTACATGGTAGACCTGCAGACAAAATCCTACAGGAGAGTTTTTCAGAATACTGACTTTGTTTTGAAATCCAAGGGCTGTATGTTTGTCACTGGAAGGATTTGAAGCCTCATTTCTTCCTTGCTGTCAATGTACCAAGGTAAATCTAACCTTTTTTGTTTGTGTCTAAGTGCATGCTCTGTGGTTCATCCCCATCTCCATCCTTTTGCCCCCAGTCCCCCAGAGTGGGAGGTGTGATGGCATACGCCACAGGTCCCTCCCTCCTCACCCTCCTGGATTTCCTTCCAGGAGAAACTGTGATGAAGACCACGAATACCCAAAATGCAGGACTCATTCTAGCACGTGATCTTCATGTCTAGCCTCAGAGCTGGGAACTGCAAAGTGCTCCGGCTTCCACAGTTTAGATGAAGCCTTTGTTTATCAAATTAAAGGGTGCTGTGCACATAGCGCTTGTAGACAGGCAGCTGTGTTTCACTAAACATAGTAATAGTTACACCCATTTGCCTTGGAACCATTGCCCTTAGCAACTAGTGTAATTAATTGGCAATTAATTAATACATTATATTTGACCTCATAGGTTGGCAGTTAATAAGGGACAGATTCTGACCCCTCCAGCATGCCCAGTTAGAGGGTGTGGAGTTCAAAACAGGACTGCTCCCTTTATGCGTGCTTCTCTGCGAGCAGCAGCTAGACTCTCAGTAAGACTCTCCCTGACGGCCCTTGGGATTTGTCACATGGCCGATATCCCCTGCACAAATGGAGTACGGCTAGTTAGGGCACGGCTTTATCCCGCATCCACTCCCATTTCAGAGCCAGTACTGAGGGAAGAATAAAGAAAACCGTTATTTCCTCTGTTCCTCAGAAAGCAGTCTGCCTGCTTCTTTTGTCTGTAGGCAGAATTCCACTGGGAACTCCCTGGGGTACAGTGCTGCTCTGAACCTCGCTGCAGTTCCCATTCAGCCCTGTAAGTTAGTGATGATTAGAGCCCCGTGTCTAGCAGGTGTATGCAATGATAGTTTTATACCTTGCAGAATTCTTAGTGGCTGCACAGACGCTTCTCTCTTTCTCTCTCTTTTCATACCCTAAAAATATCTATCTCTGTATATTGGAAATGGTAGATACCAATCTTTCTTGGCTCAGCTATTTCCTCTTTCCAGAGGAAAAGCAACCACCCAATTATAAACACTCATAAATTAACTTGACAACCCACGTACTGGAACTGCCATGCCTTCCTGAGCTGTTTAAATTGTTCATGAGTTCTGAGTCCCTGAAAGTAGAGGCCAGAAAGGAACATTACAAGCCCCTACGGAAACTGTGTTTCATCTTTATTTTTCAGGCTTACTGGCAACACACTTGGTGAGGTGATTGTTAAGAGCTTCTCTTTCTCAGTGGAGTCATTATGCTAAAGAAGCCTCCTGTGCTCTCATACAAACATATTCTTAGTAAGATAGTTGAGATCGCTGCTGGATCATTCATCACGTTCATTAAAAATGCTGGATATACAGGTTTGAAGACTGTTGAATTTTACAGCTGAAAATAGGGAGGATATTTCTCCCCCCTTCTCTCCCTCAATCTTTTTGCTCCCTGGCATCTAAAGTGTGAAAAGAGGAAGATTTGGGTAAATTGGGAGCACTGATTACTCCCACAAATACAAAGTATAATCTTCAAGGTGTGCTGAAAGAGTGGAAGGGAATGCAGGACAGCTAGCATCTTGTCCAGCTTGGGTTGCCTACAGCCTTATTCTACCCTGCTCTAAACACCTGTCTCCTTTCACATCATCA
The DNA here is from genome assembly GCA_008921705.1 of Burhinus oedicnemus. Lineage (NCBI taxonomy): Eukaryota > Metazoa > Chordata > Aves > Charadriiformes > Burhinidae > Burhinus > Burhinus oedicnemus. Next base: position 1,151,648 of record VFFE01007096.1, read on the forward strand.
TCCCCTGGAAACAGAAAATGGTCTCAGAAATACCAAAGTAACAGTCCCACTCTCACTGATATAGACTATCAGTTCCCACTTTCCTCTGCTTTGTCACATGTATCTTGATATTCTTCCTTTTAGAAGCTTTTAACTCACACCTTATTTGGACAATTCATTTATGAAAGGCTGAACAGATGCAGAGTGCCGTGTGTCATTTCTAGCTCTGATTCCAGAGGGCATAGAGGTGGGCTGAGTTATATTTTGCTGACTTCAGACACTGTGATTGTCTCCTTGGTCATGCTATTACAGCTGTTTTACTGGAGAACCTTTGGGAAAGACATGCTTTGAAGAACTCAGATATTTTTATGCAGAAAATCCCCTTGGTATTTTTGCGAATGGACTATTTACCCTGAATTTATCCAGCCTTAGGCAGTTCCCTGTGCAGCTGTCCCTCTGCAGTTGCCCAGTTTCAGAAAGCTATGCAACTATTTGCATTGATGGTGCTTAACTCGGCATGGTGCCAGGGGTAAGATGCAGCAGCGCAGGTTTACTGAAGGCTGAAATCGGGGCCAGCCCTCAGGGGCTGAAAACACCTTGGTGTTTGCAGCAGCAAACTCCTCAGCGTAGAAGGCGCTCACAGCACAGTTGCAGGCCGTGGAGCTACACTGACCCCGTGCTCTGCAAGACGCCAGTTCAGTGTCACAGCTGGATTCACAGAAGTGGCTCACAGGCTGATCCATGGTTTGTTCATTCATGCTTGCTTGTGTACAGGGATAGCGCCTGTTGCTTTCCCTTATATAATAACATACACAATAATTACTCCTTCTTCACACTGCAGAGTAGTAAGATCTGGTTTCTTCCCGGTACCATATATACACTTTGAAATATGTGGGTTTTTTCCTAAATGTCTAAAAAAACTTGTTCAAAACCTATAAACCTCTGCAGTTTATACTATAGAGTGTTTCTGACTTTTTACATCAACCTGATTTTTCACATGAGCCTGATTTTTTACAAAGTCACCGAGACAGATAGCCATTGCTTGGCGTGAAGTTGCTGAGTCAACAGACAGAATAAACAAAGGGGGGACGGAAGTTCATTTATTCTAATTTTACAGTTGAAGAACTAGGAAGTTGTGATTGGCTGACATTTTTAGACAGCCTCTTCACAGATAATCCTTTCATTTAGCCAAGATGTGAATTGTGGTGTTAAAAAATAGTGCACTGTCAGTTAATTTTTCCTTGAAAAACTGCCCCATAAGAAATTTCTGCTACTTTTTTTCAGTCCTTTGTTCATGTGTTAACACCTCAAGAAAATTAGTGGAAATAGCACAACTTACTGCTTTCATTTCTACTTTGAAAATCTCCTGCTCCACCTTAATTCTGAGGAATGGTAAAAATAATAATTTGAAAGAATATTGGCACCATATATGAAGATCAGACATTGATTTTTAGAATAAAACTCAGTGCTTCACAAGTTGGAAGTCTGTAGTCTATATACGCTGAAATCTTTAGCCAATATTTGTTTGAATATCAGTGCTGCCTCAAGCCCAGACCAGGCATGTTTGAGGAAAAGGTCAAAGCTGCTGCTGTTACCTTGTAGCAGCAAATTTTGGAAATCATACAACTGTATGAGAGAAGCAGAAAAAAAAAAAAAAGAATAGATAGATAGACAGATAGATATGTCTGCAATTAGAGCAGTTGCTAAGAAAATAACACAGCACTTTGCTTCCTGGGTAGTGCATAAGCTGCTTCATAATTTTCACAATGTGAGCTGTAGAATTGAGAATTTGGCTTGAAACCCATTGTATTGCCGTTAAAACTTCATTTAAAAAGCTGTGACTTGTATTGCCTGCCTCATTTCAATCATAGCTCTAAATCATAATGATCTAAAATGAGTTTACTGTTTCAGCCACTGTGCTCTTAATTTGCCTGTGAGCTCAGTCCCAGACCGCAGCTCCTCCATCCTCAGCTGCCTCTGAGAATGGCATTGGCTCTGCTGACAGACCCCAACTGTTTACACATCCTGATGAACTGAAACTGAGGGAGCACATCTGCTACGGACTTTTCAGAGCTACACCCTCGTTATTGCAGGAAGCTGAGCCAATCAGTAGGCAATTGGAAATGCTTCTCAGGAATTCTGTGGTTTTAGCAAATGCAAGTGAAGGACGTGATCCCATAAATTTGTGAGAGTAGCTGTTGCGCATGCAGCACTCACAGTGTACTGACAATCTCCCATCCTGGTGTAGAGAAGGGCCAAAATTTTTTCCAGGTTAGGGAATTCGGTCCAAAATGTAAAGAATCACACAGACTTCATCCATTAGTCAGTTGTAACAGGGAGAACTCGGTACAATACTTTGGAACATAGTTTGTAAAACAAAGAACAAACGGCATTAAATTTTGAATGTGTTTCTTTTTATTTATAATATTTAGAATATATAATATCCTGTTTATTTGCTAGTATGAGCAACATGGCTAAGTGTATTTAGTGCAACCCTCCCTTGATACAGTACTGCTACTGGGAGTCAGAGCAACATATCAGGAGGAAGGTTGCAAGCAGGATCTGAAATGTTTTTGTTTGGAACCTAAGTGATGCCTGAGGTAAAACTGCACAGTGTTAAAGCAACGATAATTGGCTCCTCCTGGCTTTCCCCTCTAAAAGAAATTGAAATTCAATTGACTTTCAGTGGGAATAGTAGTGGAGCAGCAATTGTCATTGCTGTGACATTGTGTATTTCTGTATCAGGCAGTTCTCAGACGCCAAGAGAAAATGTCGTAAATTAGGATATGATCTCAGAATGCATTTCATGGAGGGAGGACAGCACATGTGATGAATATCATATGCTCAGTAGTAGGCTTGTGCTGAATGGTGTTGTGCAGGCTGTATGTATATAGTACAAAGGACACAGGAGTATACTGCTCTGCCAGATGCAGTGATGCTTGAATGATAGCTTCCTTTTTGCAGCATAGTAACAGTATCTCCAGCAGTAAATCAGAGGCTGAGGCATTTATTATGCTAGGAGATGGATATTTAAAAGGTATTTGGAGATTTTAGGGGTGCGTGTTCTGGCTTGATTTTAAATGATAGAGAGCTCATTAGCGCAAGGCAGGTTGTATAACAATCTCCTTAGTCAAACTGTTCCAGCTGTTAGCTGTCCTCACTGTTAGAAAGCTTTCCCCAGTCTCTGATCTAAATACCTGCAAATAAGCCCATTTTATTCACAGAAGCCACAATGAAGAATTTATTCCCTTATTCCTTGCTGAACGGTCTTCAAATATTTTTTGACTATTTAAAGCATTTTTTGTCCCGTCAGTCTTCTCTTCTATAGGCTAAAGACCCCAGTTAATTAAATATTTCTCCATTCCATAGATGCATTCATTTCTCCAACTGATCAGTAGTTTTCTTGGCTCGGAGTACCCCACACTGGACAGGGCTCAGCTTTGGTATTAGCAATACAGACCAAAGGAGGAGTGCTTGAGTATTCACTTGTCTTCCTGATAATACTCCTGTTTAAATTTCCCTCTATGGTGAGGGTGTTTTTCACAAAAATTACTACTACTTCATGAACTTGGTTTCCACCAGAACTTTTTCTGCAGATCTAGCTCTCCATACCATCATGTCCCACCCTCCCTCCAGACATATTATTCTTCCCTACAACTTTACAAATTTTGGACATTCTCTTGTTGAATTAAATAGTATTTTTCAAAGTGTTTTTCCAGTTTCTAAATGCAGCTTTGTCTTCCAGTATGTGTGAATTCACACCACCCTGAAAAATTTCATGTCCAGCTTTTCATGATCGGTGTTTATACTGATAAAGCAACATAGTGTTTAGCATGGGGTGAGTGGCAGCAGTGATCTCTTTAATGAGTCCTTGCAGCATTGTGGTGGACCACTGATAGCTACTGTATGTGCTTTCAAACAAGGACTGCTTTACAATAGTTTTGTACAGGCCGTATTTCCCCAGCTTGCTTGGAGGCATCTTATAAATGCCTAAAGCTGTAATAAAGCTAACATATATGACATATTCAGACACTTCTCTATCCACAAGGCACGTTACCATGTCACAGGAATAAATTAATTAGTTTGATGCTACGTGTTCTTTGTTAATTTGTTTCCTGCTACTTATCTTTTTTCATTATTTTATAGATGCTTTATTATTTCTTTCAATGTTTTCTGTCAATGAAAGTTCAGTAGATCATCTATAGCTTCCTGACTCCTCTCCCTGTCTTTTTAAGGACAGAAAATACAACTGTGATACTCAGACCTGCTGGACTCTCTCCTGTCTCCACGAGAAAGGAAAAGAAGCTGCCGTTAACTTCTGTGTCGACTGCCAGTTCTCTGTAGTTGAACTCTTCCTCAGTACTCAAAGACTGTTTTAGGCTGAGAGCTTGTATCTCCCTCCTGTCACAGTCCACAGATATTTTATTGAAGATGAGAGTTAAAAAGATACCAAACACTCTGGCTTTCAGTGTCATGTTGGTAACTCTCACTCTTCAGCAAGAAGCAGACAAACTCTTTGGTCTTCTTAGTATTAATGGACTTGCAAAATAGGGTTTTTTGCTGCTGCTTATGTTCCTCTGGGAGCTCTGTGCCCTGTATGCCGTCCTAACTAACGGTATATTGTAGCTTTATTTTTCTGAACTGCTGGGAAAATGGCCTTTGAGGATGGCAGCACATGTATCTTCACCCTAGGAATATCATCCCGCTGTTAAATACCGAATGGCTTAATTCAAATACTATAATACACTCACAGTGTAAGATGTAATGCAGTTAATTTTGTTTCCCCATGGTGACAAGTGAAATCCTTTGGTCATAGTATACTACCAGAGGACTTTGTGCCTTGCTCTCTATACCCAGGGAGTGCAGGTGTTTGCTTATACCTCTTCCAGAAATTTTGCCTGGCAGTTGTCCTGAGCTGACATTTTCTTCTGGTGTCTACGAACACGACCTTTCCTAGTCATTAAAGCTAGGGCTACTGTGATCAGCTTTGGGTGAATTTCACAGAGGACGTCTACTTCTGTAGTGAACTTTATCCCAGTTTTCTGGTGCAGCTTCCCTAACTAGGCAGTTGAATTCATCATAGCAACAGAAAATATCTGCCTATTCCTGTGACAGCCACTTGCAAAGAGAAAGAGTGCGAAGGTAGGAAGAACAGTAATTGAGGCATCAGCATCATTAATGGAGGGAGCTGTTTTTTCCTAATTACTCAACTTTTGCTGTGTTATCTCTGTGTATAGGAGGGAGAAAAATCCTGTTTCTGCTCAAGTTGTAATGAATGGCACATTACATGAAAGACAGAGTCTCCATGTATTCACCTCTTCCCAAGCTGGGGAATGTTTCTCTGAAACTTGATGAGATAATAGAATATCACAGAAATTACATTGTTTGTCTTTGTGTGGAAAAAGACATTTTTCAGGTGAAACTTTTAGGAACATTTTTCACTATCTTTCACATTTTTCCTGTGTTTCACGTAGGAAGATAAGAGTTTCCTGAGTGGATCAGATAAGCTATTCAGTTAGTCTAGCATGCTTCTACCCTTGGGAGGAAAGGTCTACGAAACCTCTACTAGGCATAGATTCACTACCGGCACTCTGGAACATGATGCTTAAGCCTGGAAGCAGAGAATGTCTTCAGGAACTCTTTTTTAATACTTTTTACAGTTACAGCTGTTAATCATTTGCATTACTTGCTTTTCTGTTACAAACTTATAAGCTCTTGATTTCATTAATGTCTTTTGGCAAGCACTGGGGACAAGAAGCAGAATAGTGCTCAGGCCTTGCGGTTTCTGTGGTGGTTTAGCTACCTGTTTTCCTTATTCCTCCTGGAGCACTCTAAATCAATGAAAGTGATATTTTTGCTATTTATAAGGAGGCTAAGTATGAGATCTGATAGAAGCATATTTTTGGTGGGTTTTTTCCTTTCCTTGAACTGATGAACAGGCTCACAATGTGAACTATTTTATTTGCAGTTTTCCATCTTGCATTTCTGTACAGCTCAGGGTAAACCTTCAATCAGCATGTTCTTTGGAAGGAGCTTGAAGCATTTGTTCTGTATTTTATATTGAGCTTGGGCTCCTGTCTGCCGCAGACAAATGGCTTGTTAACGTATTGTTTCTGAAGCACAATTTGCATTTCTGTGAACCAGGGATTAAGCACTGTGTGTAGATTAGGAATAATTTATGTCTAATTAATAATAGATGGGTTTTTTCTCTCCTGCTTCAATTTTTTTTTGCATGAGAACAGCAGACTGCTCCCCGGTGATGACAAAGGAGAGCATTTCTCTAGTGCAAATAACATGAAAACATTTAAATTGGAAGCAATTTGTGTTTTAACCCCTTGCTTACTGACCAGCAAATTAGTTCTGACCAAGTAATATGCTCTCTTTTGGAGACTTGAACATAGTTGGATGTTATGTTTAGTTCATCTAAGTGGGTGTGTTTCCAAGCCTATGAGAAGTAGTTTAGCTTATGAAAAGTATGTTGGCGGAGTAAACATTTAGCTATATGTAATTTGTATTGATAGAATTTTTATTTAAATGTGTTAATAATGATCTGTACTGAAATGTAGTGTGTAAGAACCATGTAATACGTGTTTTACTGAAAATCTTATCCTTACAATCTCTTTTACCAGTAACTTTAACAATACATACAAAAAACCCAGAACTGTACAATAATAGGACCATTAGTTAGTTTTGGTATCTAAGTATTCAATTATGCCTTTCTTCATTGTTTGACTGCTTTGTAGCTGTAGGCAGAAATAAGCCTTTTATTGTGAATGGTTTATTTAGGTTGGTGATCTTTATTTGGTGGGCTTTGCTATAAATAATTTCAATCATTTTAATGGCAACTTTGCAGTCAGAGAGAAGCCAAGAACAAATAATATGCATTTGATGACATAGATCTTCTTTGAAATAAATGGTCTTTCTCCCCTTCATTAAGGAAGAAATGGATTATGAAGTGAATTAATGAAGAAAACCTTCCTGCAGTCTGAGTATGCTTTGCTGAAAAGAAATGCTATTTAAATGAGGTGTTAAACTGAGGTCACTTCTGCCCATCGGTAGCATCTGTGTAGAAAATCTCTCTGTCCTCATAAACCCATCTTTTCCTATTAAAGTGCCTTCTAGTTTCCAGACTGTGCAAATTTTTTATGAGCATTGTGGGCAAAATCCAATACATGCTGAACTCAAGAAAATGATCCTTTTGGCTTGAGCAGGCTGGGAACCATCACGACACAGGATCTTATCATTGCTGCACAATTCAAAAGCAGTGAGAGTTGTGCATGTGAAGCCCAGGCAGTTCTTTCTCAGTTGCTTTACTTATCACTACAGTAACAAACCAAGCATCTGTTACACAAAAGAGCATCCACGTGTGATGCTGCTGAAGGAGGGCGTGCCGTGAGAAAGGAAAAGATGCGTGTCTCTTGTTTCTGTCTCCCCTACAAATCTGAGCTGAATCAGGAAGGTGGGGGCACTGAAATGAGTACAGCGTCTATCCTTAGACAAGTTAGTGGCAGCAGGTCCAAATGTAGGTTTGTACCTGCTAGGCTGTATGGCAGATGTGTTTTCTGGAGTCCTGGTGTGTCTGCTTGCCTTTTTCCTTGCAGAAATCCGTAACTATGTGTGGGGAGACAGAGAAGAGTTCCTCTATAGTGTGGTCTGGAAACACCCCTTATGTGAAAGTTCTGCAGAAGAAAAGCAAGATGGTTGCATTCAATAAAAAAGAAGAAAAAAAGTACATATTACCATATAGCACTTAAGGGAACATTTTGACATGCTTTGTGGGTCATCTTATAGGATAATAATTCTCTGCTGAGTTCTATGGGATGGCACTAAACACCTTGTAGAAAGACTAGCATGTTTATCAAGCAATGAATTCCTGCACATTTCTAGCCTCTTCTGCCTACTTCAGTCATCCTCTTTTTCTACCTGTATTCCTGTCAACTTTACATGGATGAAGGGACATATTTTCTGACATAATTGTAAAAAGTCTTCACTACCTTGCTGTGTTGCAGTGGCTGTTAGGTGGGCAGCTGGCTTAATTCTGTGGCTGTGTACACTGAGGTGCTTGAATGGTTGAGAACATAGGCTGATTTTCTGTCATCATGAGAAAGAGCTGCCTGCTGCATTACGGATGCTTTTCAGTGCATTATCTGCTCAAAGACCTACCCATGAAATACTGGATTGTTAGAATTATCAGCTTTCATGTGATCTTTCCTGTGTAGCCTGAAAGGCTTTCTTTTACAGATGAGCAGAGACATTTGCTCTAAGGATCAAGTGCATCTTCGCTGAACAAATAGAAATCCAGGAGTATACATAACACACATATGTAGAAGTGAATTTGTCACTAAGTAAAATACTTGGCCCTAAAATATTTGGCCTAAACAAATGAACATTTTCTGTTAGAGGGCTTTGTTTTGTTAAAGTCAACCCTAGGTTCTAATTTATGGAGTTTTTTCCCCTCAAAGACAGGCTACTGAGTACTCCTACAGCTATGGTCTGTAGGTGTGGCTGATGTAGAAATAGGTGTTACTGCAGATTGCTGAACAAGAGTCATAGATGCTGTTATGCAAGGCTAAAATCCTGCTGTAGCAGGCATTCGTGTTAGGTGGTAGCACAGCGATGCTTGATTTGTTTGAAAATCTTCTTGTGACTCATCATCTTGTGTAGTGTGGAGTAGTGCTCAGGTTGCATTAGGTTATAAAACGTTCACTTTTAGAGTGGAGTACTTCAGTCAATAGGGGAAAACATAGATTTTCCTTATTTTCAAGCACATTCTGCATACCTCTTTTGTGTTTAAAAATGTGAAATCCATATAATACTCTACATAAAATGAACGTGATTTATTAATGCTTTAGACCAGAACAAAGTGAAAATATAAATTTTTTTACTTAAATAACATCTGTGTAACTATAAAATGTGTCAATCAAGTATAATGTGTATCTGTTTCAAGACCGCTGAGCTCCAGTCAGTAGAATTATTTTTAAATGCATATAAATAGCTATCTTACCTCATCTTCAGAACTCCCTTAGGAAGGCTGCTTTTTTAATTTTCTTTTTTTTTCCTCCCTCCCTTGACCCCCTTTTCAATGATAGATTTGGTTCTGGTAAAAGTTAGTAGGCTGAAAGCTCATAATAAAAAACAAAATCCTCTCTTCCTGCTGGAATAGGCAACAACAGTGCTCCTATCAGCTATTTTCCAGATTTGTTTCTGTGGAACAACTTGTGGGGGTGACAAGTAATTCACTAATTCCATCTCACCAGTCCGGCTTCTTTGCTGAAGCTCTTCCAGAAGTGATGTTGCATGGACCTGTGTGGTTTTGTCCTGGGAGCATCCCTCCAGGCACGGGTCTCAGTGTGTCTGCCTTCACAAGATGCCTGGGAGGCAAGGAAGTGTTATTCCTGCTCTTCAGCTGGAGGTCATGAGAAGGGCAAGGTGGGAAATATTTTGTCCAAGATTGCATGAGACAGTTGTCACCTGCAAAGTGTGCCCCCTAAAATGTGAAGTCCCAGATTTGTTTCTTCTTCTCCTTTGTCCTCTGCATACAAATCCAGGAGATGGATGGGGGCCATCACTTTTCACTCCAGAATTTTAGCCCTTACTTTCTTTTTCATATTCAGACTGATTTCCTGGGAATGCAGGTTCCTTATACCTCTGAGCATGGACAGAATTGTCACAGTGGCACAGCTGCAAAGAGGGAAAGCACGCCACAGACTTCATAGAATAATAGCTACTTAGCAGGGGAATTAAGAAGGACGTTTCCATATGTTGATTTGATCTGCATTCCAGCAGCACAAGTCCTTACTTTTTCTTTTCCTATCTAACTTTTTTTTTTGTTTTTCCCATATGTCTTTTGATTGAGATGCCAAGATGGTCTTTTTCAGTATCCGTGTATGTCTAGCTCTGCTGCTGTATAGTTGAATGTGAATACTTACTCCTCACAGCTACACCCAGCCCTTCTCTAACCTGGAGTAGAAACTCAAAAGCAGCAGACAGAATTACCACAGTGGACTGGAAATCTTCCCACATGAAATGCTCTTATGACACTTGCAGCATAGGACACCTCTTTTGTTATGTATTTTACTGTACTGCATGTGCAAGATGCTTAACTACTGTGTGGTTTTATGGCCAAAATCACTACAGTACAAATGCATAAGAAATGGGAACTGTTGGCTCTGTAAGTGTGGGAGCAGTAGCAGGACTCTTCTCAGGACAAGTGAAACAGCACAACTGTTACATGCCTGAAATTCCTATTAAACAGAGGATGGATTAGTTTGTATGCCTTTGCAACCCTTTATTTAGAGCCACAGGAAAAGCAGGTTGTGTGCAAACACATATTAAGGTTCCAGTGTGGATTTCTTTATTTATAATAATTTCCTTTGACTTGGAAATCCATGGCTCTGCTTAAGAACAGCATTTCACAGCTAATAAAGAATCACCCATAAATGGAAAAGTGTGTGGCATTCCAAAATATTAACTCAATTTATACACTTAAGTTAGGGTTTAATAGAAATATGGAGTGAATTCTTATTTTATCTAGGTCACTTAATTCATGCTTCTCTTATGTATGATTCAGATGGGAATACAACAATTGCCTGGCATTTAAAGATGTATAGAAAATGTATTAATCTTGGCTAAGGAATGGGTGATTTTTCTTTCCTAGCAGGTAGTCTCCTGCTGCACTTTTTCAGCAAGAAGCACTCACGATCACAATCCTTAAATCTCCTTGTTCTCTAAAATCTGTCTGCAAAACCCATCTCTCTCATAGCGCACGGCTGTGTTTACTGTTACTGACTAGAGAAGACTTCCAACTCCCTATTAGTTACAGGGTTTTTTTAACTCTGTCTTCTTTTCCCTATCCCTTTCTTGCCCTATGATCTTCACTCTACCCCATTTGTGTGTTTAGTTTGCTTTTTAAATCTATCTCAAGCTGCCCAGCCTTCTCAGAGGAGGGCTTCGTAGTCTGTTATATTGTACTGCACCTTGTGCAGTAGATCCCAACTACCCCTTCCATGCTACTGTGATATTTATAATAAATGATATTATGCTAAAAAGCAGACTATTGCTTTCTGTGTGACATTGGGGAAGTAGCAATATTGAGACTTTAACACTGACTGCAGCCCAGCTGAGAACCCTTTCTCTGTTCAGGTGGAGTCAGACATTCTGTGAGACATTTCAGCATCCAAAATATTTCGCTGATTTTTTTTCGCATCAGCTTTCTGAATCTGTGCTCAATACCACACAAGTATTAAGGTCAGATAGCTTAAGGAGATGATCCAACTACCAAACGATAAGGGAATTTTTAGCTTCCATTGTAAAATTATAGAGAAGAAATGAACAAATAAGAAACTCAGTATACTGATGGCACTGTGTGAGATCTACCAAATGCTACATAAAAGTTATAAAAACAGATGGCTCTTATTTGAAAGTCTTTCCCAGATGACAAGTCAGTTGTTTAATCAACATGTATGAGACGTACGTATTGTAATGCTAAGAATGGCCAGTTGTGCTTTGCACTTTGATCACTTTCCTTAATAAAACTGGAGCTGAAGTTAGTTCATTCGCTCATGAATTGCAAGGGCTTCAAAATGCAAGGAAAAAAATAAAAGCTTTTAAAGAAGTTGTGCTAGAGAAATAAAAGAAAAAAAGTTTAACATTTTTTTATATTCCCTTGTATGAACGCACAAAGATTGCCACAGTTACAATACATGGTATGGACTGGTATGTGGGCCTAAGTACTGAGAAATGGCTTTAGTTGTCGGTGATGATTTTCACAGCAAATGGACAACTTCAAGAAGATCTGAGTGTCTCTGTAAAAACAAAACTGTTACTTTCCATTTACAGAAAAGCACAAATAATCTGGAGGTTTTTTCTTCTCCAAGTGTCTCTAAATAGCTGGATTTACCCTGGCCTTGTACTGTCTAATTTCTTCACTCTTTGTCTCACTAGCCACATGGCTTCTTTGACAAACACAGCTCAAAGAGTCTTTTTGCTTCTTTAGTCTCCATCTGGGTTAATTATGGCAAACTGTTAATATCTGTTTTTTTAGCAGACTGTAGAACATCAAAATATATGCCAAACATCTTGAGACATGAGTTAAATACTTCGGTTTTGTACTGATTACTCTTTATCTCATTGTATTGAAATCTGTGGGGTTACTCTTGGTTGTATTTATACCAATGTGAGAGAAACCTGCAACTTTTCCATCTTAAAGGATAACATTTACACAGGTAAGTAATAAAATTCGATTAGAGATTTAGTCATGACGTGACTGTGTGAAAGTTGCATCAGTGTGGATTGGCCTGTTGATCCAAGCACTTTTTGGTTTTCTGTCAGCAACCTTCATTTTTAGTTAGCAGCGAGTCTTAACTAGCATTGAAGTGGTAGGCTGAAGTGCTCTTGTGGATCTGGCTGGAAGTTTTAAAAGGCCTTAGGGGTAACATGGTGTAATTGACAGTGTAGTGGTGTTTTACCTAGAAAAGGTTAGTTTAAATTCATTTCAGAGGTAGCAGCAAGATCTGTTATGTTTTGTCAGCTGTTTGGCTGCTAATCCCCAGCTAAGTAGCAATAATGAATTGAAGAGGTGATAGCATACCTGCAGCAAGATCTATGAAATATTTTTTCTCGTATTCCCAAACCATCAGTGCAATATGCATTGTGTTGTCTTCCTTCTCCTAATAGCCACCCCATTGCATCTTAAGACATTAAAGAACAACAGGATTCTGCATCAGAAAATTGAGAACCTTTGCTGTCCTCTGTAAGCCTAAAATGGGCTCTGCTTCCATAGCCACAAAAAGTTTTAAGGCAATGTGGGATGTAATATGGAGAGAAAGGCATTACAAGGTCTCAGCTCTGTGCTGCACAAATAGCATGCTTTCCAAGTCTTTAAATTAGTCACATTTACTCTAATGACAATATATTGATTAACATAAATACTGAACTATGTAGAAGGCTGGCATAACATCAGTTTTCAATCAATCAAATGTAAGGTGATTGGAGCCTTTAAAATTTTTAACATTCTGCTTAAACGAGTCTAGACATAGTGGCGTATCTCTGTGCTTACTAGAAAAAATAATTAATGGAGGCTAGAACTATTCTTTGAACTTTAAATTAAACAAATAAAGCCCATGATTTTTTGTGATGTCCATTGCACAGAAGCATAGGTTTTCTATGAATTCTTTAAAGGAAGTCAATTCGAGTTCGAATGCATCTGTTAAAAGGCAAGCCTTCATCTTGAATGCATTTTCATGGCAAGGAAATACCTGTTCTCAGGGTAGTTCACCTTTCCACATACACTACAGATTCTTTTAAAGCATAAGTCTGCATGGACTAGATGGAGATGAGAGATCAAGCCTACTACAAAGAGACCTCTGGCAGAAGTGCTGCACTGAGTGTTGCGTTAGATCCTGTCTTCAAAGAGCTATAAGAGCAGCAGAAGGCATTTAGGTCTATATTTATTGAAACTCCAGTGCTAGTCTTATTGCACAGTGGAATTTGCTTCATGCTATGAATTTTCATGGGGTCTTAGATTGTCAAAGAAGGTGTTTCCCTTTGAGATGATGGGTGTTTGGATGGCCTCCAGAGGAACTGCAAAAGGTACATTTTGAAGGAGCTCATCTCTGCTGTTCTGGAGGTGTATTCTACAGCTGTTGCATGTAAGTTATTTTGAGGGAGAATGGGGATATATTGAGGACATAGCTACAACATTTGCCGGCCTGATGGTACCATAATCACTAATAATTCAGCGGGAGTGCAGAGCTGCTTCACTGGCTTAAAATCATATATATCTGATATAGGCTTCTGTGCTGTGTTTTCTGGGCTGGCTGTTTATAAATCCGCTCTTGGCAATGCAAAGGACAAAAGGGATCAGGTGCATCTTAAATAGTCATTATGTGCCTATGACAGCAGCAAGAGGGCAAGTGAGAATCTGAAGATACATACAGAAATGACAGCATGCAGAAGATGTTGCAAACTTTTTTGCCAAATCAACCTCGAAATACATTCAACCGTGTGTTTCACTAGTATGTAGAGCTGTTGAAAAATTACAGGGTTGGAGAGCCATATGTTCAAAAGTTTGACTGCCTGATGTGTAATTTCTTGTACATTTACTGTGTTGAGTTTTTCATTCTCTCCTTAATTACCACTGTTCTGCCTACACAAGCAATGAAAGACTCAGGTTCCAAAATAACATTAAAAAATGTCTATAATAAGTGACTACATTTTTCTTTTTAGCATAAACTAATTCTATCTGAATCTGAAATACATTTTGATTGAAATGGCAGAGCAGTGAAATTTCTAAAATTAATATTACTATATTTTGATCTTTTTTTATATGAAATAATCTGGAGTTCTGCAATTCTGTAGATGAGGTTTAGCAGCCAGTCTCTCCATGGTTTAGACAAATGTTAATGCAGGGTCTTATTTTCAGTGGTGTGGACAGAATTTCATGACAGGCTCACAGAACTGCTCACACATCACAAAACTTTAGGTGCTGCAAAGGCAGCAGGCAACAGTGTTCACCAAGACCATAGGAACATGCCACAGAGGGTGGCATTGTTTGTATGAAACAGCAAGATCATAGTCAAGGATAGAGTGGGGCTCCTTCCCAAACCACGTGATTTGTTTAGAAGCGTTGCTAAGAAATGTGACTGGGGTCCTGAGCCTGGTTCCTTCTACGTGGGCTTGTTTGAAAGGTGGGACAAACAGGACAAGCTTTTATATGATGCTGCAAACCAGACAGCTGGGACATAGAATGCCCTTGTTTCTTGTGAAAGAAAACAGTTACTGGTACTGAGCAGGCTGTTGAAGATAGTTACAGGAAAAAGAAAAAGGAGAGCCATCACATCTAGGTAGCAAAAAGGTAGTTCTGGAGGTGGAGAGGAGGCAGTGGGATAAGGGGCTTTATAACTACTTTATGCTTATGTACAGCTCCAACAAAAACGTCCACTCTGGTTAATGCAGAGATTCAGATTTGGTTTGATGTCTTGAATCAGGATCATATCCATTTCATAGAGAGATAATTTTCCTGAAATGTCGTCTTCTTCCAGTTCCTCTGATTATGGTGTCAGTCTGGAATCCAGGCTGGTAGAGATCTGATCTCCACACTCACTTTGGAAGGGCACAAAAGAAAGCTTGGAGAAAAAGTAGGAGGGATTTGTGAGCAGAAGATAAGAAATCATATAATTCTTTTGCAAACCTTAGGCAAAAATAATTCTTGCTTAGTAAATGTTAATCGATGAATGCTCTGTCTAGTGCTTGTTTAAATACAAATAATAAATAATGTTGATCCCCAAATCAAAGCAGCCATTAGTTCTGAACAAATCTCCACTATACCAGAGGGCAAGTGCAGCCCTTGAAGTCTGTATTTGGGAATCCTGAGAGCAGACTTCAAAGCCTGTTGGCTAACGCTTCTGGTAATCTAAAAGTGTTAGATTCGCTCTGTGACTTTTTGCTAACTGAGGTTGTGTGGTGATAAAATTAATAACCTAGAGTACTTACAGGTAACTTACAATACTTATGAAATATTGAATATATAAGAATATAATCTAATATTACTGTGTGAGAGAGTTGATGACAATAGCAATTAACTGATGTTTGTGAATCTTTGACATCCTTGTATGAAAGATGCTATATACAGCAAGTGCCAAATCTGATGATTATCATCAGCAAAATCTTACTGACTCTAATTAGATGATTGAAGGGCAAGCCCTTGAACAATGCTGCACAGGACAAACTCTTCATCACTGAATCTCTTAAATTTTCTTTTTATTAGCATGTTAAATGAAGTAACGGAACAGCTATATACTGTGTTTCCTTTCTTGCTTAGATTTTTTTTCTCTAATGCAATTGCTGTGAAACCTGCCTTGGGATTGGTTTTGCTCCAATTTAGCTCAAAATTACTTGCTTTGAAGGAGTGTAGGTTTTCTCTGTGAGCAAAAATAGTGATTGATGATCCTTGCTTATTGTAGTCCACCCCAGCACTCAGGAGTATAAATACAGCTAATGTTTGCACGTTTTAGTTTGGGGACTGGCTGCATGATACTTCTCTAAGATTTTTTGCAGTAAATTGCAAAGACCACAGAAGCTCAAGAAAGACTAGCACACTAATACCACATATTGTCTTGAGCCTCAGCTAGGATTTCCTGTCATCTGTCTGCACCTGTGGTACTTAAGTATTATTAATCACAGTGCTCACACAAGTGATATATACTTAAAAAATGAGTTGTGACTTTAGTCATATGCTCTGAAACAAACCTTATGTGTTCAATTCCTATGATAAAATTGCTTAACATGGAAACAAATGCTTCTCTCCTTTCCTCCCTAACAGTGTACTCTGAAAAACAGCTCCACCTGAGGAATTGCTTGGGGATAAATGAAAAGACTTTTGTTTCAGCTTTTGAACAAAGTCCACATTCATCTCAGAGGTTTCAGCTTGGCAGTCTATGATATCCCAGTGTTTGAAGAAGGCATGTAACCTCTTAGATAATTGTCCTTTCATATTCTAATGTAAGATCAACATGCATATGCCTGTGTATGCTCACACATGAGTCTGAGAAGGGGGTCATCAACAGTATTGTCTTCAAGGTGAAACTCAAAACATTAGACACAGTAATATAAAATACTTTTATAATAGCAGATAACAGTGATCCCTTACTGAGATCAAGGCTTTTGTCCAGGTCTTCAAGGTCTTCAGTGAGCAGAGAACTGTATGTTGTAACGTAAGGAGGTAGTTTCAGACAAGGGCAGTTTATTTTTTTTCTTCCCCTGTATGTATTTTTTATGCTATACTGGTTTCTACTGACAAAATACTGACACAATACTCAGCTGGTAACCTAGTCACACTCTGTGTTCTTCATTAAGAGTAGAACTATCAAAGGAAATCTTATTTTATCTGCTTGTGTTGTAGGTCACTGAAACTGTTTATGTGTGCAGATACAGCTGGTGAGATGTTATGTTGTCTAGTGTCCTCTTTCCACCAGTCAGACCAATGTTAAGAAGCCCTGATGTGCTAGCACATGTTATCTCTTCACTCTGCAGCAAACCTTCATTTCAGGCTCAGTGGAGTGAGCTGTGTGCTGTTTGCAGGAGTTGTGTGCAGGTGACCCCGCTGTTTCTCTTGAACTTTCTAATAAGGCTATATAGGCATGCCCATGTCCTCTGAATAAGAAGGGTTACAGTCCCGCCCTGGCATAGCAATACTAGTGGCATGGACCAAGCAAGAATATGTATGAACATGCTGGATAATGACACTGAGCTCATGTCACCTCCTCTGTCTGCTTCTGAAATAGTGTGTCACAGCAATGGAGCTGAAGTTAGGTCATTGTGAGTGATGGCTTTCTGACACAGATTCATAGTGCTAGATTTCCTGTGTAGATCACACTCTATAGATAAGAAAAGATTGCCTCTTCAAGAAGAGTTTTTCTTTTTTCTGAAGTAACATACAGCCCCTCTCCCTCTGCTGTGTGTCCTCCAGGGAGGAGCTAACTGGCTCACTAGCTATATATATTTTGGATGTCTCATAATTTGGACAGCTTAGTACTTTGAGCACTGACTTTTTTTTTTTTTTCTTTTTTTTTTGGTCATATTATTAGCCTGATGGTATCTGTATGCATCTGGAAGTAAAATTATCAAGTCTTTTTCTGTATTTCCCTTTTTTGCTCTCTGTTTCCCTGCCTCACTGTGTTTGTGGATGTACATGCATATATAAATAGAGATGCTTATCATTTTGCCTTTCTATATTGAAGAGAAGGCTTATTTTATGGTCAAAACAATTAGGAATATCTGGGTATGAAATTGTTATCTGACTTATTTAAACATAAAAGATATTATGGTAATGTTCCCTAATTATATATAGGTTTTCCATATTAAAGCAAATTAGGCTTTTAATTAATATTTTCAGTAAATACAGTCTGGAGTTACTTTCTTCCCCATCTCCTAATAGTGAAAGCTAACATGTCTCGTATTTTAAAGAGGAGGGTGAGATCAGTCCTTCTCTTCCTCCAATATTGCGTCCTTTTAACTCTGCTGATCTGAGTAGTTCTGCTGCTTCTGTTAGTAGTACTTCACTTTCTGTGAATTAAAAAAAAGAGTACTGGGCTTCTAGGTGTTTGTTTAGCAAAAATTCAAGGTTCCCTGTCTGGCCATTGTCTCAAGAATCCTTAGTACAGCAGTGATACCTTAGATCAAATGTAAGTTCAAATTTAATTATCCAAATATGACACTTACAAACTGATTTCAGGACCCGAATGCAGTTTTTCTGGCACGTGCCATGGACTTAAGTTCAGTGGAAAATCTCAGAGAACAGTAGACAATTTAAAGTCCTCCACTGTGCCCTGTCAAGGTACCTCAAGGCTCATCTATACAAGAGGTAACCAGCACTGGGAGAAAGGGCTATTTTATTCTCCATGTCTTTATTCATTGTCTTCTCAGGTAGCCTGGCTACTGTGGATGTGAACTGGCATAAGATATGACATGGATATTGCTACACTGTAATTAGAAATGGATTTCAGTCATTTCACACAAGATTCTTTGATGCTGGCAACTTCCATTCAATTCCTGCTACTCCAGCTGTGTCATTTCCTCTTTTGCTATACTGTATAAAAATTCTGTGTACAGACCTATGTAAGCTGCAAATAGTGGGTCTACTGTTTGAGCTTTACAATCACAAAATAGAGTTTATCTGCACAAATGCACTGGTGGTACAAGCTCTTTTCTCTTCATGAGATAATTAGATTTATGTACTCAATCTGCTTCTATTGTGTTGAATTATTCACAGTTGTGGACTTAGTTACTGTCCCCTGCCTTGCTTCTTGACTACATTTTATCATTAATTCAAAGTCTGAGGTACAGAAGCTAATTTTTAAATTCAACAGAAAACTTCAGTCTCCAAAATCTCCTGCTTAGGCAGACAACATCTTAAGTCATCTTATTGATCTATGGCTATGAAGGCTTTTGTTTTCGTATTGTATCCTGCTTTTTCAGGTATATACGCTTTGTTGTGGTTCATCAATTTTCCATCAGCCACGTTCCCACCATATATTGTTAGGCTGTGCCCAGTCACTTTAAACAGCTAGCTAACTGGACACACCTAATACAAAACTAACCTTATAAATCCTAGCAGCATTAGATTTTTTTACAAAATTAAAGTAAGACAAAATTTAATTTGCCACAACTTACTTTTTTTTTTTTTTGCAAAGGCATGAGGACATTTCAGAAGAATCGACTGACACTGATTTTATATGTCTAGATAGATAACTCATCCATATTGAACTTGTCTTCACCAGCATGACAGCACTTAGCTATGAGTTAATTTGCAATCTTTCCTTTCTTTTTTTCCC
Organism: Burhinus oedicnemus; assembly: GCA_008921705.1. NCBI lineage: Eukaryota > Metazoa > Chordata > Aves > Charadriiformes > Burhinidae > Burhinus > Burhinus oedicnemus. Next base: position 1,170,958 of record VFFE01007096.1, read on the forward strand.
CTAAGAACCAATGCTTAAACAGAGGAAATCTGAAGGTTATTGGGGGTCATGCATTTTAATTAGTACCTCTATAGAAAGCAAGCACAGAAATATCTCCCACAGCAGACATTTTTTTGTCTCCCTTTGCTTCATTAATCTGCATTGAGTTGTGGTGACATTGAGGTATTGAAGAAGGAAATGGTCTTTTATGAGAGAACAAAGCAGAAAGATTATTTTATTTGATTCCTCTTCTGTTCTAATACAAAAACTCCTTTTCTAGGGCATTGGGTTCAGTAAGGAGGCTCAATAGTAATTTAAAGTCAAGCAGCAATGAAACCATGTTGTAATACCTGATGTTACGTCTACACAGTAGGTCACAGTAGCTTGCCATGCAGAGATGACCAAACCGACATAAGAAGGAATTTATTGCTGTCTTGGGTAGGCTTGGAGTCTGATCCATGGCTTTTCCCACTTCATAGCAAAAATACATTATTTTTATAACAGAGAAATATTTTATGTTTGCTTCATCCATTTGGTCCAACTTTATCTAGAGAATCAAACTTGTTCTTCACAGGCTGGATAAAAGTCAGTTAAAAATTCAGTGCTTTTTCTTGCATGCCAAAATGTGATAGATGATACAGACAGGTAGCAGAGCTCCATGCCATCATCCTCTACAGCTTTGTAGAGCAGTATTAATTCTTCTACTGAGTCATGTACTGCAGTACCTGGTGCTCACATAAATGTCCTACACAGAATGCCTTTTTAATTCTTTGGAGTAATTTGAACCTTTGGGTTTTGCCAGCAGACAAAGTCTATCATGTACTTTGCCCAGCATCCAGGATGTAGAAAAATCTGCACAATTAATTTAAGCATTGTCTTTTAGTGACCCTCTTTGAATTTATCAGAAGCTGTTTCTTTGGAACTCTTTTATCTCTTCCCTGTGCCTTCCTTGCAACCTTTTAATCATGTAAGGGCAATACAAAATAACCCAATCTAGTCATATGGCAACTGTCCCTGTTGCCAACTTCCACATATTTTTACAGATCAGCCCAATGTTCTTTGTGACACTTCAGTGAATCCTGAACTTTTCATACTACAAAATCATGCAGAGAGGGAGAATGTAGCTGTATTTTTCAATTACACTGAGATAACTAGTCATTTGTTAGGACTGAGAAAGAGTGTTTAGCTACTTTATTTAGTGACCCAGATTTTAAAGAACCGTTCAAGGAGGAGTAAATAAATACCCAGTGTATATCTCTGTGATAAGTTTGCTTGGGTTCCTTAAAAGAAAACAGGACTTTCATAAATTAATAGCTTCAGGAAGCTATTCATCATACTTGATTGAGTGTTATTGCCGTTTACAGTATTATACTGCAATTGGATTACTCAGGCAGGGCACAAATGGAGATTACAAAAAAAAGGAATGATGCTATAGTTAATGACTACTCTTGCTAAATATTTTTATTATTACATGCAGATAGAAATCCCACTGTTCTGTGAGCTCCAGAAATGCATAGATAGTTATGGTCCACAAATTCTCAATTTAATAAGACAAAATTGGAAACCATAAGTATGTTTCATTCTTTTAGCTCTTAGAGTTGTCTTATCATGTATCACATCAATTCAGGCATTGCACTCTTGTTTAAAGGGCAAATTAAATGAAGATTAGGCTTGACAGTAATTTTTCTATTGATTCCTCATTGTCAGTGTAGGTGAAAGGTTTTTTTTACAGATTTAAAGTATGACAATTCTCAATTAGAGAAAAGAACTAGCCACCATTTTGGTGGGATTGGTTAACCAAAACATGCTGCTGGATCATGTATTCAGTATGAGAGAAAAATGTCTTTTTTTATAAATTAGAAGTTCAAGAATTTCTGACAAGAATATCACTATAGCAATTATTCAGTGAGGAATGGTTTTAAACTCTATTAAAGTCAATAAAAGGTTTTTGGCTTTAATTTTATTTTTTTCTCCATAGACTTCAGTGATTTGAGTCAAGCTGTATGGATCCTGGGGCCATGTACATCACAGCAGAAACCATAGCTGTGTCCTCCAGGAGGTGGCTTCAACCTACAGAGACATCTGTGATGTGGGATTGTGTCCTGACAGAGTCCCTTTGAGTCACTGGGGTCTTAGGATGAATTGACAGACGTTCACATGTGCTCTCCCAACAGTTTGGGTCAAAATAGACCCCTTAACAACATCCATATGAAGAGTCATTCAGGGGTATGTAAGTCCTTCCTTGAAGGTATGTTTCAGTAGTAACTTGGATGGATTTATTTTCAAGAACACAATTCTAGTAGTAAAACCAGCCTTGAACAGAGTATAAATGTGTAAAGCTGACTAGAATATAAATGCATCGTATTTTCCATGTTAAAAAGCAGTTTATTCTTACTTGGGTCTCATTTTTATGAGCAGAATAGGCTAATTTTTCATCTAACTTGAACTCGAAAGAAAAAATTTTAATGAGTATATTAACTGCTGTGATATTTTACCATGTTCAGTATCTATGATTTTTGGGTGTTGCAAGTTTCAAGAATTAGACAAAAGCAGTAAGGAAAACAATCCTGTAATATAGTTTTAGTTTTTAAGCCATGCTTTCTTAACACTGCCAAGAGTTCATTGTAAATTTATGTGTAACTGTTATCACAAAGTCTTAAATTTATTAGCTCCTAAATTTCAGCAAAAGATTGTGTCTTCATAGATTCTAACTAAATTCTATGCTTCGTTTATTTGATATTACAAGCACCTTAGCAACTGTTCAGTACAATATCACTTTCTAAATGAAACAGTTGACAGTACAAAAATATCTTTAGTGCCCCAATCTGTAAAATAAAAATAATAAGCGTCAGATCCATCTTAGCTCTGTGCTGCACAAGAGCTAATAATTATAAGATTTTAATTTTGTTTCCCATCAGTGGAATTTAGGCTCTCCAAACACGTAAATAACTCAGCAACACATCGACCCACGGATCTCCATGGCCAAATTTATATTTCAATGGTCTTTTTCTCCCTTCAACTTGCCCTTTTCCCTGTCATGTTATCTTTTTCCTTTGGATTCACTCTGTTCTGCCCTCACATACACACAAATACACCCTTTGAAAATAGTTCAAATTCATACTAAACATGGTCTCTTGTGCTCCTAATTGCACATGGAATATGGGGTACTTTGAAGTCTTGTCCTGCCTGAAGAACTCAACAAAGTTTTCCCCAAGGGCATTAGAAGACACTCAACACTCTGAAAAAGGAGAGGGTCCTTTCTTCAGAGCTAAATTTTGTCAATCAAATTGACATATGCTTACAGAAATAAATCACAATGTTGTGTCACTGATGTATAAAGTGATCTCTAATCCTCTTCATGGACAAAATGCCAGGTAAGCATCACTCCTGAGGGAGATAACTGTGTCCATGTTGCATCACACAGGTTAACACCACTCATGCCAGACTTGGAAACCAGACGTTGAGCTCAATACATTGTGGAGAAGGTATGTAAGGGTGCTTGTTTTGCTTTGCAGTTGGTTGCTTTTTTCTTTTTTCTGTGAGAGAAAAAATAAATTCAAATGGGAAATCTTTAAACTAACTTCATACTTTGAGTCCCTTACAAATTACTCATGGATGCACTGAAATTTATCTTGACTTTTTTGCAGAGATTTTCTCTGGAACTATTCATTTCCGAAACTTTCATTATTTTTCAAAGGCTTTTACCTGTTAGTCATATACACCTGATTCATATTAGTGCAAATGACTACTGGTGCTCTGGAATAACAAGAAGGGTATGTAAATTCATGCAAGTGTGTCTGGCTTCTCATTTCCAGTGACACTACGGCTTAGTATGGAAAATGCTGAGTTTCTTGGTTAGAACCTTTTAATTTCAGTACCATATACATTAATGTTTTAATTGGTTTGACCTGAGTTTGCATGAATATGTGAGAAATCAAAAGGGAATCTATAACAATCTTCACCTAGTCCTACATTCAGTGAATATATATTATAGAACTCCTGAACTCAATAGGGTGCAAAAACTCTCTGGATAGAAAAAAACACATTGATGCAGTGAGAATGTTTTTCAAACATGGTTGCAGTATGACCCAGTATCTGCAAACTATGTTGCATTGTTGGACCATTCCACTATGATTGTCAATATAAACTGAGTTTTAGGGTTTTTTTCGTGTCATTAACATATTTTCTTGTAATGGCACGTGTCCTGTAAAAATATATAAAAAATTAATCATTGCTGGACCAAACAGTATTGAGACACTACTAAACTGGTGCTACTTCTCCTTATCCAAGACATGTGCAGGTAAGCTCTACCATGGGTGGCATCTGGTATTATTTACATGTTGAGCCAAATTCTACACCCACATAGATACACAGAAGCATGTGAGAAGTTAGCAGGGTGGGATATGCTTATCTAGCTTACTTTGGCTTGAGACCTTTTTTATATTGAGCAATATCCCAATTTATCTTTGTCCTTTATTTTTTTGTTCCAAAGAAAACATTCTTGTCAACTTTACTTCTGCAGTGGGACAGAAGACCAGACTTTTGTGGAAGCTTTCTAAAATTATTTTGTTTTGAAGCATTTTGAGCAAGAAGTGAAGCTCACCTGCAGATACAATTGGGTTTCTTTTTAGTTATGTATTAATTATTTTCCAGCGGAGACATACTTAATGCCTAAGTATGCAAACATAATATACTTCTTAAAATGTAAAATTAAAAAAGCTAGCTAAGCATACTCAATATCTAATTTCCTGTGATACTCTTTTTTAATTACAATAAATAACATAGCTTTCAGAGAGACAAAAAATAAATGGTTATCTTGCTAGACACATTTCCCACCAAGTCTTAAAGCAAAAATTAACAATTAACTATTCATATATAGCAATTTAACTTCCTACTATATCATCAGTGTAATATAAACACAATTCAGAGGATCATTTCATTCCAGGAAGATAATGCAACCACATTGACTAGACAGATAAAGCTTTTGCTGAAGTTTGATCTGCTTATACAAATTAGTAAGCAGACAGTGCTAGCTCATGACTCCAGTAAAATTCATGAATAAAGATAAATAGCAGACTTCTGAACAGACATGAAACATGTATTCAGAATAATCATTTAGTTCAGTTTTAGGGAGGTTATGCTTACCTATCACCCTGGCCATACCTGCTCCTTGCAATCAGTGCAGGATTAACACTCCCTGAAAGACTGCTTTTAGGAAGGAAAAAGTGAAAGGTTTTCATGCACCTTGCTTTTCGACTTTTCAGACAGCAGATGCAAAGATCTTCAGTTTTGCCTCGACCTTTATGAAATTCAAAGATACTGTCAAAGTAAAAAATCTTATTAAGCATAGGGATCAGAAAATATTGTTCTTCTTATTGCTGAAAATTTAAGCATTTCTGGACTGACTCCTTGTGAAATGCCATGGAAGTATCTAAGCTGGAAGATGTTCAGGTAATAGTGTCACAACAGAAAACATTAACATGTTAGGACATTATTCCAAAAGAGCTTTCTTCTCTTCAGTTAAATTGAAAAACGAGAAGCAGGATTTTTTACAAATCATACTTGTATGAAATTGTATGAAATCAAAGGTCCAAATAAATCAGTGTAAAATTTCTGCAAATTATCAACTGTTGCAGAAACAGTTGTAACACATTCCTTTGGTAATGTTAAAAACAGATTGAAGGTTTCTCTGCTCAGTGGTTAGGAAGTTTTAAATCTCTTCCCCAACAAGAAGTATTTCTGTATTTGATGGTGGCTCCTTTAATCCTTAGTGTTTTCTCTCTATTTTTTCATATGTTCAGTTCTTCAGTAACCTGCTAAGTTCTTGACTGTGGTAGTGACCTGTGCAATGAGTGCCACCAACTAATTGAATGTTGCTGGGAATAAGCAATTGATTAGTTTTAAATACAGACAGTACTGTCTGGCTGCATTCAAAATTTACGATATATTGAATGAGGAACTGAAACAAAACCTCCCTTTTCTTTTTGCATACCATTTTATTTTTTTTAACAACTTATACTTCCTTTCTGGTTCAATTTCTCCAAAGGTCAGTTCTCTTTCCTATTTCTCTTCTATAGATTTTTTTCTCTGTCTGTAAGCACATCTGTCTCCTGCTGCCAGAACTTCCTTATGTCTACTACATCCTTTCTGTGACGGGGCAGCCAAATCTGAAGTGGAGTGTTTAAGAGATAAGGTATTATTACTTTCATTAGCCACTTGGATTAGTTAATTACCTCTATCATTCCTCAGGGTTTTATATTGTGTCACATGGTTTCCCTTGCCACTGTCCTTTCATGAGTGTACTCCTTACTAAATCCATCAGTAAACATATTTAATGTAATTTGCAGTATGGAAACGCAGCAGCTTAACTACTAGCATTTTCTCATGATGAAAACAAGTAATTATATGAACCATATGTTTGATCATTAGTAGTATTTTAACAGCTTGAGTCCCTATGTTTTACTCAGAGCTGTGTATAAGACCCTATCAAAAGATATTCGGGAAGCCATATATACTGCCAACTTTCTTTTAGTTGCATTTTCCCATTGCACAGGATTCCAGCGGACAGATAAAGATAGAATCATAGAATGATTAGAGCTGGAAGGGACCTTAAAGATCGTCTAGTTCCAACCCCCCTGCCATGGGCAGGGACACCTCCCACTAGACCAGATTGCTCAAAGCCCCATCCAACCTGGCCTTGAACACCTCCAGGGATGGGACATCCACAACTTGTCTGGACAACCTGTTCCAGTGCCTCACCACCCTCACAGTGTAGAATTTTGTCCTAATATCTTACCTGAATCTACCCTCCTTCAGTTACCCCTTGTCCTGTTGCTACACTCCCTGATCAACAGTCCCTCCCCATCTTTCTTGTAGGCCCCCTTTAATTACTGGAAGGCTACTATAAGGTCTCTCCATAGCCTCCTCTTCTCCAGGCTGAACAACCCCAACTCTCTCAGCCTGTCTTCACAGGAGAGGTGCTCCAGCCTTTTGATCATCTTTGTGGCCTTCCACTGGCCTCATTCCAGCAGGTCCATGTCCTTCTTATGTTGGGGGCTCCAGAGCTGGATGCAGCACTCCAGGTGGGATGTTACCAGAGTGGAGTAGAGGGGCAGAATCACCTCCCTCGACCTGCTGGCCATGCTTCTTTTGATGCAGCGCAGGATGTGATTGGCTTTCTGGGCTGAGAACATGCATTATCTTCTTCCTCCTTGCAAAAACCTTTCTGATTAGACCACATCTCAATTAACTGGTTGCGTTTTTGTGATTCAGCGTCACTCTTTGTGCTTACTCCGTCCCTTCCCCCATCCCCCCATTATATTCCTACGGATGCGAGTATGTGAATTTAGTCTGTGTGTGAATACCCTCTGTGCTGCAAGAGGGAGGTTCTGCCTGTATGTATGAAATAGAGCTGAAGGGTTCTGGCCACAAGCACACTGATGTCAAAGGGCCTCTTCTGAACCTGCTTGAGCAGCACAGAAGGACAGTCCTTATACTGTGTCCAAGCATGCTCTGGAAAGAAGGATCTAAGTGTTTCCTATTTAATCAGTATGATTGTCTTTGTCTTTCCCCAACCCTTTGGACTTCTTCAGTCTTATGTGCAGTGTTGCACAGTTCAGTCCATGCTACTGTTTTCAGATATATTTCCTTGAGGAAATGAGGTTTTGAGAATTCCGGAGATGTGAGGAACTTCTTTCTTTTTATTTGTGTTATGATGGGTTTAATTCAGTTTGGAATAAATCAGTTCTAACACTTGGCTGCCCAAAGCATACATATGTATCTAGAAATGCCTCATGTGTTGGATTAAAATGATGGAGGGTAATGTACAGTTTATTTCTAGTAGTCACAGAATTGCACCATTAAAAGCCTTGCCAATGCACTTTATTTGAGATGCTGCATAAGTGGTGTTACTTGGCATTCTTTTAGTTCTTCTAGCAAAATAAGGGACCTTTGCTGTAAATGTAACATGTTTGCAGTTGTCATCAAATACATTGTGCTCTAGGCTGCACGTAGATTCAGAAAATACTGTTGAAAGCTACACCTGCTGAAAAAGGGTAACCTGAGCTTTGCTGCATGCCTGGTTTTCCTCAATATTGCAAGGCTGTGACATCTTTGAGTTCATTCAGCCATGGCAGGGCCACTGTTCTGCATATTTTCCTGTATTTCTGAACTAGGAATCTGCACTTTAAATACCACAATGCATCTTCTTTAACCCAGCAGATGTAGTCCATGAGGAATACTGCTTAGAAACTCGCTGTGAAATGGTTCTCCATCTTAGAGTAATTATTGCGGAAAGGGAGATAGCCAATAACTCTCTATGCTCTGGTAATTCCTAGCTGATGGAAGTAAGGATACAGACATAATTTAGCACAGCCTCAGGGTTGTGCTGCCATATGCTAAAAGCTGAATTGGCATTTTGGCAACTATTAAAGTAAGAAGCTGACAAGATGCCATAGAGGCACTTTTGCCTGCTGAATACGCTGTCCTGAGAAACCAGGATGGGTCCTTTGCTTGTGACCTAAACATGACACATGTGGATTTTGCCCTGAGAGATGCTGCTATTTTTTGTTCTTTTCGCTTGAGTACCTGCCCGAGTGTCAAAGGAATCTCTTACCAGCTTCTTCATATGTATAACCTTCTGTTCCTCAGTCTAACCTTAGGCTCAGCCCATCAGCTGGTACCTTATGAAGTGTGTAAGATAAAACAGTCTCTTCTGAGCCAGCTTTAAAGAGGTCTTCTACCTGTTCAGTAAATTTCCAGTACTTGGGGTCATATGAAAATGTTTATAAAGATATAGTTGTCCACAGCAGGGGACAAAGCAAGGTAGTGTCACGTAAGAGCTTCCTTACAGGCATGCTTCTTATTCCATCACTTTCAAGCTGCTCTGTTTCCTTCCTTACATTTAAAAATCTGTCATTTTAAGAGGAATAGGTTAACTGAGTATTTTTATGTAGAAATATTGATTTTCCACCATTTATGTGAATTATACTGTATTTCCAGTGTGCTGATAAAATAAAATCAGTCTTTGCAAACCATTATGCACAGAAGGAGTAGCTTTCAAAGTTTATGGCTATTGGCTGTGAAAATGTGCTTGGAGCTATTAGCTCATACTCTTTTGAAATCACTTTTGTAAGGTAAAAATACTGAATTAGTATTCTGAACACTCTTAAAAGTCTACTCTCTCATCTGCAGGCCTGTTTAGCTCCCTAATCCTGGTAGGAGCTGCTGAATGCAAGTGAAATGAGAAGACAGTGACTGCCTCAAGAGTAATTTCTGTAAAAGGTAGAAGGAGGTTTTCTAAGAAGTTAAATTACAGTACCTAAATTGTTTCAGAGACACAGTTTTAATATAGAAATGGTGGTGTTGGACAAGCCAGTGGCTTGTTTTACACAGGAGTTGTAAGGCAATCTTGTGTCATGGGTACAAGAGCAAGAGAGGGAACACCAGCTGTGAGAAGATAGAGTGGAGCTGCATGCTCAAAGGAAGACTGACTTTGCATGAAGAAGAGATCTGCCTGGAGTAAAAGGTTTCTCTTCAGTCCAGTTCGCATCCCTAGTTAAGAGCTCAACACTGAAGACTAAAAACATCTGAGCTATAGAGGCCTGGAGGTACCTGAACATGCCTGCAGCAGTCAACAGTGAATGAAGGTGCTGAACGAGGGCATCCGTCAACACTCAGGATTCCTGGAAATCATCTGTCCATAGGAGTCATAAAGCTGAAGCACCTAAAATAAGAATCTCCTTATGAGAGTTGAGTTGCTGTGATGTGTATAAGGTTACCCAGGGGAAAAACAAGTGCAGAGACTGAGTAAGTCTTCTGAATTAGGAGCATGACGTCCTTGAAATTGCTGGTCCTAATGAACAGACTGCACTTCAGATATTGTTATATATCCTGCAGACTGATTTTACTGTGTAGACTCCTGATAAATTTGCAACCTAATCCTGCTTGCATTATTTTTTGCTATTTGTAATATCTTTCTTGCAGGCTATCACTGATGGCAGCATATTTTCATAATGCTATTGTATTTGTATTATTTTAAATGTTAAAGCATTAAAAAAAAAAAAAAAAAGAGCCGTGTAGAGGCTTATAACAATCTGGACAGGAAAAAACTGTATTCCATTAAAAAGGACCCCCACAAAAATTATGCTAATATAGTTAAGTATTATGAACACAGTGTGTAAATCAAAATAGTGTCAGGGAAAAAACAGAACTCTTCATCAGAGATACTGCAGATCAATCCCTAAAAGATTGTAAGGGAGATTAAACCTATTAGGAAAGTTCAGTGTTTACACAAGCATTAATGTATTCAATAATATTGGATGCAGTGATGAAAATAAATTATTGAAGACACAGTCACCAATATTTCTGAAGGAATAGTGACTGTGCCATTTTGTTAGTGTTTTTTTAAAGGGCAAATTTTGCCATTAAAAGACAAAATAAATCATTCTGAATTCAGGAAAGATTTAAAAATCTTTATGGAACAGAGTTTATTCAGTTATCGTGTCAAATATAAAAAATATCTCAACTTGCTTGTCATAAACTTTCCTGAACAGGTAACTGGAGTTAAGTTTTGAGTCTAAGTAACAGAACCAGAAGACAACAGAACCGGCAATAAATGCACTGTGCAGAAAATGCCTGGTGAAGGGGCAGTCACCTCTCCACATAGCAAAGCTGCTTGGTACTCCCAAGTTACACTCCATGGAAGCGCAGGCAGTTGGCATCCTGCTGTCCAGCACTTGGTTGCCTGGTTCGGTGACTCCCAGTGAAGATGTAATGTGGTTAGCAGCCTGTTTAGAGAAAGCTAGATGGGTCACTGCTGGAAGTGTGACTGTTGGAAGTGCTCAAAGACACATTTTTTGTCTATTAATGATACTCATCCTTTATGGAGGATGGCAGGGGGAGGATTAGGACTGGCCTGCACATCCCAGAATAATCTTGTGTGAACAGTTGAGTTTTGAAAGGGTGTTATTTTAGTTTTAAATCTGTTTTTCTGTTTTGGCTTTGTTATGGTTGTTTATTATGTGTTGTATGTACCATTACTTACATACAACATAGCAATCTATGTCTGCCTTCATCCTGACTAACTGTGGACTGAAGGTCTTCGCCTGTCTGTATCCCAAATTAATTTTCTTAGATGTACAATGTGACCTTTCTCCTCACTCTGGAAACACTTACTTAATAATACTTTTCTCTCCCATTTACCCACTTCCCTAATTTCTAAATAGGTGCAGAGTCTTTTTTATACTTCTTTGTCTCTTCACAGCTAATAAGTCTCATATATGTTTGCCTATGTTACTATGACTAGTCAAGGTTTGGGGGTTTTAAATGATCTTTGATGCTCCTTATTGTCACATGACTTTGAAGATTTATCGAGAGTTAAAACATAACAATCACTTAAGAAACATGGCTAGAAGGGCTATGTATGGCAAACAAATGATCACCAGTTAATTACTATTTTTTAAAAAGACAGATACAACAGTGAATCAAAGGTAGAAAAAACACCTGGAGTAGATAAGCTATTGTATGTTCAACACTGAAAACTGAATTGCCTTACCTGAATGCTTGACCTGGATAATCAGAATGGATTTAGTTAGAGAAAACCAACTGAAGCAATAAAATTTTTATTTCAGAGATGAGTAAATATATTTGAGCTCTGTAGAAATCAGTGGTATTTATATGCATTTATATAAATGTAATCAAGAACAACTACCTCCAAATTCATTGTTTCCATCATAGTTAACATAGTTAACGTCATTTCTTGTTTAAATCTCTCTCACAAAATATTCAGCATACGGCTAGACAAGTCCACAATACATTGTGTGACAACCCATGTGCACTCGCAGCCCAGAAGGCCAACTATATCCTGGGCTACATCAAAAGAAGCGTGGCCAGCAGGTCCAGGGAAGTGATTCTGCCCCTCTACTCTGCTCTCGCGAGACCCCACCTGGAGTACTGTGTCCAGTTCTGGAGCCCCCAGCATAAGAAAGATGTGGACCTGCTCAAGCGGGTCCAGAGGAGGGACACAAAGATGATCAGAGCACCTCTCCTGTGAAGACAGGCTGAGATAATGCGGGTTGTTCAGCGTGGAGAAGAGAAGGCTCCAGCTAGACCTTATAGCAGCTTTCCAGTAGCTAAAGGGGGCCTATAGGAAAGATGGGGAGGGACTCTTTATCAGGGACTGTAGCGATAGGACGAGGCATAACAGTTTTAAACTGAAAGAGGGTAGATTTAGACTGGAGATTAGGAAGAATTTTTTTAGTGTCCAAGGCCAGGCTGGATGGGCTTTGAGCAACCTGGTCTAGTGGGAGGTGTCCTTGCCCATGGCAGGGGGTTTGGAACTAGATGATCTTTAAGGTCCCTTCCAACCCACACCATTCTATGATTCTAAGGTTCTCTGATATTTGCATCCCTGCAAAGGGAATGGGAGAAATATCTGACCCATAATCAAATTTAATAGCATAGGAAACATCAAAAGTAAAGATGTTTAGATCTTTAAACTGAATCAGATTATGTGTACTATTAACATTGATAGTAACAAAAGCTAGAGCTAAAATAAGGAGATAATCACATTTATTTTTCAGGGAGCAAGCAAATCAATGCCAAGGGTCAGGAAGGAATTCCTTCCCCCTTTGTAAGGGATTTTAGTCTGTAGATTCACTGTCTTTGCCTGATTCAGAATCAGGATGAATCTACAGATAGTTGGTCTGTTATCTACCATGTTTGAAAATTAATTGATATTTTGAATTGGTGACACAAGTATTAATTCATTTTCCCAGAAACCTGACTTGGAATTACTCGATAAATACCCTTCACTCTGACATTTTTTCTGCATACAGTTAGTCTTTTGGGTGTGATAACATGAAGAGTACACAGGCTGATACAGCCTCTATCCAATATCCTCAGCTGTAGAGATCAGTACTCACTTTGATGTGTTGGTGTTCTGCACCAGCAGTGATGCCTTGCACTAGTACCATAAATATTGTGCTTCCTGTAAAATTTTTATTTGAAAATTACTTAGCATATGTCCTTTGGAACTCACTATTTACTGAACAACTGTAGGTTACTCTGATGAAGCCAGATAATTTTTTTCCATTTTAAAGAATGAATTTCTTTGGGAGTTCCTCTAGCTGAACTAGTTGGATAGGCAGAAATCCTTACATTCCCCATCTTACACTGAGTATTCTGTAATAAAAACAGATTCCCCATCAATCCCATGCATTCTATTATGCACATTGGGCAAAAAGCAAATGCAGAGAAGTTACCATCGGCACAATAGTTGGATGAAAGACTTAAGTCACTACCTGTAAAAGTAGTTTGACAGAAATTTTAAGACGTAGGAGGCAGCATCAAAATCAGGGTATTTCAGTTGTAGTTCATTATCCAATAAACCTGCTATGAATCTAGACTGTATATGTTATGTCGCAAGGAAGACAGTTCCATTTGCAGGATATGCACACCTTTATTTCCAGATGATTCACTCAGACTCACAAATCTGTTCAGAGGTAAGACTGGAGGATATAAAACCATTATAGAAGATAATTCAATGAAGAGTATTGTTTACACCAAGGTGCATTTATTTTGAGGACACGCAAACCATTGCACATTAAAGTGATGGTGGAAATCATACCCAGGGAGATGTGAACATAACATTTTTGATACCATAGAGTCTGCACAGAGCCATAGCTTTTTCCTTGCTCCCTGAAGAGCTGAAATTCCTCATATCTTTTTACATCTGTAAATACATACAGAAATCTCCGAGTCTTGTGCATAGTGAAAGAAATACAGAAGCTAAAGAAATGAAGACTGAAGATGAGAGTGCGATGGCACAATTTTTTTTACCTCAGTTGCAGCTTTTCAAGATTGTTTCCATCCAAAACTCTCTTAATTAGGTACATATAGCCATATATGCATAGTGCAAATAACTGACATAAATCCAACGTATGAAGACCCACAAGATACTTTCTGTGGGGAGATGGGCAGGTGTCATTTACTTTTGACATTTCTTAGCCTAAGGAACAAGAATTCTAATAAACAGGATCAAAAAGGGGAAAAAAAGCACACACACACACACACACACACACCACCCCCCAAAAAAACCCCAACCAAACAACCAAACCCAAAATAAGAAACAAGGAAAACAAATCAACATTTGCTAGGATTGAAACTCAGACTTCAGTCTATATTTAATGAATCTTAGAAATATATGTTCTCTGGGAGCAGTTTATTCTAGAGCTACTAAACTTCTCTGCAGTGGGTTCTGCTGACCTGTGCTGGAAACAAGGAGAGACTGCTTTTGGTGCAGTATGGTAACTTACCTGGAAGATCCAGAAAATTGTTCACACATTTCTCTAGTTCTTTCACATTTCTGTTTCCATTCTTCCTTAGGTAGTTGCAATAAAAATAGGGTTCACATTTTGATCCCAGTTACTCCACTGTAAACTTGAAGTGTTGTCCCCAGTGAAAATGACTCTAAATTTATGTCAGTGCAACTGAATATAACAAAATCTGGCAGCGCAATAAAAAAAATTGTAGGATACAATGAGGCACGTTGCTCACAAAGCAGTATATTTTTATGACTTAACCTTGGTGCCAGCAGTAATATACCGTTGCATTAGATCTGTTTCTATATATGCACATTTCTCTTTTAACAAAAGATGATTGCTAAGAACTCCGCCAAAAAATTTTTCTTCAGTTCTCTTCTAAGTATGTAGTATATCCTATATTGTATATCATATATAGTACATAGGATATAGTATATAGTACATGGTACATGGTATATAGTACATGGTACATGATATATGGTACATAGTATAGAACCAGAGCCGATGATCTAACAATATCCCAGAAAATGCTTGATTGATGTGACTTTTGGTTTTAATTTTTTTCTCATATCTACGTGTATACAAGAGCATGTATAGAAAATATTTGATAGCTCCATTCACCATTTCTTCGAGTTCAACTTTTATTCTTCATAGAGCAGTCTTCATGTAAGCAGTCAATTTTCTCTAGCAATGTCTTGCTTCAACCTAAAATAAATCTAAAAGCTCTATGTTCCTGATAAAAAATTGGAATGAATTTGTTATGCAGTGAACAATATATGCCACACTTCAGAAAGCTGAAGGTTTGGTTGTTTTTTTTTTTTCATTTGGTTGTGTTATACTGAATCTCACCAACCTGCCTGTGGTTTTAATTATCAAGGTTTTTGTTAGTAAAAGTGTTTAATTACCAAGAATTAAAGCAACACCAATTTGGCAAAGAAGAATACTCCAAAACAAAAATTAGAAGTAAAAAATATATTTTCTCAGTTATTTAAACCTGGGGATTAGTTTCCTCTGCAGTGACCTGTGATAATTCATCACAGGCAGGCACTGTCTTCTCAGTCATACAGCTTCCAATGATAAGACCCAGCCTGGTCTAACTGGAAAGAGCAGACTGGGAAGCTGGTGAGGAAGCTCTTAAAGGAAGTCCTATTTTCACCCAGTTCTTTAAGCAACAGTAGCATCTCTTCTTACTGGTTTGGGACCATGCTTGAATAAATTCTCCATTTATTAAGATGAACCTCAACACAATGTTCCACCTCAAAATCTCATCACTGTACAAGAAGGTAAAATATGCTATCTGCTTCCATTCAGATTATACTGCCAGGCATTGTGTACAGCTTACACAAAGAGTGTTCTGGTTTCAGCTAACTCCTGTTGCGATTAATTGCCAGTACTATAGGGGTTACTAATAATATCACCACTATCACATGCAATTTGTTTTATAATAACTCCATGATCCAAATCAGTTAGCTCTTTCTATATCTGACCAAATTATCTGGCAGAGTTCATGTTTTCCTTCCAAAAGTTAATACCCTTAAACTCCATGCAATTACTCTACATGACAATACATTTGTCAAGCTACATTAAAACTAGAGTCTTGGGATCTATTTCAGTAACTCCTAAATATATATCTTAAAATGGAGTAAAATGCCCCAGAAGAACCATGAAATAGGTTGAAATCAGAACACTGGCTACCTGTTCTTCTAGCACAAAATTCTGCTTTTAAAACACTGTGTGGCTTTTGGCACCAAATTTTCAGCCTCTTATTTTGTTAGTAATGGAGATTCTCGAAAGGGCTTGGGTAAGCACTGAAGTGTTAGGGTTTTTATCCAACGTGTTGAGTATTCTGAATCTCTAAACATGTACTAAAAGTGTAACAAGAACAGACTCTCATGTAAGCTTGTTTTTTCTTCTTTTTTCTTTATTCTTTTCGTTTTGATCAGGTCAGCAATATCATGTTATCTTTTTTTTCCTTTCCTTGCTACAGATGACACTGAATTAACCAAACTGAGAAAAAAAGCAATTTTTTCCCTCCCCGGTCTCTGGAAGGGGTGTGTTCAAGCTCTGTTAAGGCTGTGTTCTGAGAATTCTGGGAACAGAAGCAGCTCCTATCTCAACTGAACTGTTTTACCCAGTTCAGTTCTGTCATTTTGCATCACTGGAGGAAAGAAAGAATAAAACCACGTGGAGATCCTTTTCTGTTTGCAATAGGCCAGAGGCCTTTTAAGTTTCTATTAGACTTACAACATCAGTAAGGATGATTAACATCTTCAATCTACTGTAACTTTCTAGTGACTTTCCATTGGTTTGAAGATGCTTTATTTGCCTGGTTATCAGATAATCTTTTTTTCTGTCCTGACAAGGCATTAACCAGTAGTCTTTCCTCTCTCTTCTCCAGAGGGCTTCTGTTTCGCCGAATGTGGAAGTCCTTGGTACTTGTGAGTCCATGCTCCTCCCAGGCCATTCTCTAACTCTCTTATCTCCTTTCTCCCTCCTTTTAGGTGCTGAAACAATTTTAAGAATACTAATTTAGTCAAACTTGGAAGTCAATTTTTTAGTGCCTCATAATGTCAAAGACAAAACTTTGACTCATTCAGCTGGGAAAGATTATATTGCTGTTTTGTCAGTTTGAGAAAGCAAGTTTTCAGTGGAAACATGTCTTTGGCCTTTTCTGTGATAACTGATGAGGCCTCATGCGCTAGACTATCTGGTGAATACTTTTTAAAATATTTGCTATACAGGCAAACACTGGTATTTAGAAAAAAAAATTTTTAGAATAGCTTCAACATAGGGAACCTTAGCTGTGCCTTTGAACATATCTAATGTATGGGATATTGTGCATATCCACAGTGTAGAAGTGCCTGGATTAGCTCTGTGAACAGTAAAGCTTGATTTAAGTCTGTCTTTACAGAAGAAAAGCCTGTTGTACATTTTTAGCATGAAAATTATGGTAACAAGATTCTTATGATGCTTATAGTAAGTCAAACGTTTGTCATGGTTCCAGTTTTACTCAACTTTTGCAGAGAAGAAGGACGAGCCCACGTTACTCAAGTCACATTTCTGAGACCTGGCCAATCTGCAGCTATCACAAAGACAAGGATGTGAGGAGGTGTGGCATGTGAAGAGCGCGGAATTCTAAAGAAAGGTCCAACCTGTGATTTAATCTTTTAAAATATCTGTAAAATACTTGGGAGTACAATTCCCACACTGACTTTTATATTGTTTCAAAGTCTGACTGTACTATATAACTTTTTTGGCCATGCAATACCGCAATGGAACTGCAAATGTAAAGAATTTTTTCCTTACTTCGGTGAAACCCCTATTGCTATGGAAATCGCTCAAAGATTGGTCTTCAGTTGAAAACAGAATGGGATGCCACACATCTATTTTACAGTATTATAGTTACACCATTCCTAACATGACTGCAAAGGGTCAGAAGCTGCTCTAAGAACCGAACAAAGGATCAGTACTCTAGTACTGAGCAGGCAGTACTAGGGACCGATGAGTCCTGGAAAGCTGTATGGAACGTCTTGGACGTTTCCCATCCCAGTTTGTCCCCAGCCTAAAGAGGGTAGGTGGACTAGTATGTGTCCATCCTCAGCCACTGCCTTCCATGTCCTTCCAGTAGGATAAGCTGAGAATGGCAGTGGTTTATTTTGATACATCAGGCTGAGACCTGTGGCATCTGGAGACCTTGGTCCACAGTCGCTGTCAGGCTGGAGTGGTAGCTGCCTTCAGGTGCCAGAGCTACATCAAGCTAGGGTATTCTCAGCCTGAGAGAGGTTTGTAATGAGCAGTATCTTGCTTTCTCAGAAGTTCAGTTTGTCATGAAGTGAGGTCTTAATTCATATGAACAGGGGAACTGTGTAAGTCAAAGTAGCAGAATGTGGTGCTGACGCCTCAAAGGACTAATTGTACATTTTGTGTACAAAACAGCAGAGATGAAAAGCATTTGAATGCATGCTTAAAGAAGCCAAAGTGAAATTATGCTATCTGATCAGTCATAAGTAACATAACTTGGGTTTGAGTATTTAGAAAGATGCCACTGGGAACCCACACTTAATCCACGGGTAAATTCAAATTCTGAACACGTTCAAGGGAATCAGGATTTTTATATAAATATTCAGTGAGCTGAAAAACGTGTTAACTTCATTCAATAAATTATTCATTGTTACTAACTTTTTCAGCTCTAAAGCTAAACAATCAGAAAATATTTTAAAATCTGCATCTGAAAGTCAAATCAGATAAATCATACCAAGTAGAAACACTCAATCCTTTAAAATGAATGAAGTCACCTATACTACCAGCGTTATTAGCATTTATTACATGACTTTGTCTTCTGTGCCCATAAAAGTTAGGTGCAAACACCACTAATGAAGTTGCTAAAGCATGTGTTGTAGTATCAGATTTTCAAATAATGTGCAAAGTTGATTACTTAAATTATATGCCATATTTATTTAAAAGGCCATTTGCAGTAGTGCAACTCTGCACTGTAAAAACCATTAAAAAAAGAAAAAAACAGAAAAATGTTCATGATGCAACTTACTGACATTTGATCACCAGAAAAGAGAGACAGTGCAGCATTTCTATTAATCAGTGGAGCTCCTCTGTTTCCAAATAATAGGGTAGCAAAACAGTAAGTTTCGGTACAACTCAAGCAGTGCTGGAGTGGGCCCTTGCAGAGTCACACAATTTTTAGCAGAGCTGCCATTTCCACCACAAAGTTAATTATTCATGATATAGGCCTGGATTATTTTAAGTTCTCCCCAGTTTTGAAGTCTGACATGTGACCTACTAGATCACATCCAGTGCACAAGTGTGAGGAAGATTCATTACTCACTGCCACAACAGGACAAAAACTAAATACAGATTAATGCATGATTAGTTTAACACTTTAAGTTTCCACACCATTATTGAAAATCAGGTTTAAAAAACCCCAAAACCCAACACATCTTTAAAACCATTCTGCTAGTCCCTGTAATAAAGTTATGACACTTGGGAACATCAGCAAGAGAAGAACTTTATTTCCTAGGCCTGTCTCACAAGGTTAGTAAAAGGTTACTGCCTGTCACTTGGCAAGGACAAGTCACTACTCATGTCACTGCTAATTGCTAAATTCTCCTTTTTCTTCATTTCATCGCATTAGAAATACAACACAATTACCTACCTGAAATGCAACAGAGGTGTAGTGCATTCAATTAATAAAGCAGCAAGGAAGACACAGGGGTTGGGATGTGAGCCTGCTGAGATTACTCTGCCCTTTGTTGGCCATGCCAGTTACTCCATGGTTCTGGGAACATACTGTATGTAAAGTCACGTCATGGCTATCTACACAGAGAAGCCAGAAAGCAACCAAAAAGCAACGTGGTAGTGACTGTTCTTTAAGGAAGGCAAAAAGGGAGGAAAGAAGGAAGGGAGGAAAAGTAACATAGAAGTGGTATATGAAAATGAAGCAAAGAAATGTAGGGTTACACCACCTGTCATTGCACGCTGTCTGGGACATGAATGGAAGAAGCTATTTGAAAAATCAGTTTTAAATGGCATTTCCATTTGTGGAAAAGTCAGCCTCCAAGTTTTCATCTCACTTTTCTGCATTTAGACTACATTTTAGAGTGCTGTTATTAAAGTGTTATATAGAGAAGAGACACTTTCCTTTAATAAAGGAGGCTGAAACTTCCCTGTTGATAAATTAAGCTGCACAATGGCAGCACTCATCTGAGGATGTTACAGAACAAGTAGTTCACAACGGTGGGTTTTGCCTATATTTCACCTCTTTCTGGGTGCGAAGTACCACTGGGCAGGTTGCCATCTTCTCATATTCTTTTTGCAAATATTTTACTTTTTGTTTTGTTTTAAATGCTTCTTCCTCTAAGGCTTGGTATTATAGAGCAGGTGCTGTTTAGTTGTGAGCAATCACATGTGCCACATGCTGTTGTTTCTTTTCCTGCTTTGTGCTAATGCTATCTGATAGCTTCTGGAAAAAACGCTTGCAGTACTGAAGAGAAAAATCTTCTTTCTGTAAACATTCATGTTAATAACATCTAGTGTTTCAGACCTGAGGTACAAATCCAGTGGAAGGATTTTGAAGTACAAAATATGAGCAAATATTCAAAGAATGCTTTTTTTCAGGGTGGTCCCAAGGCACTCCTTTTCTTAGGGGGCGGAGGGAAAGAGGGAAGAAAG
Source organism: Burhinus oedicnemus (assembly GCA_008921705.1). Taxonomy (NCBI): domain Eukaryota; kingdom Metazoa; phylum Chordata; class Aves; order Charadriiformes; family Burhinidae; genus Burhinus; species Burhinus oedicnemus. Next base: position 1,191,441 of record VFFE01007096.1, read on the forward strand.
AAAAAAAGGAAAAAAAAAAAGAAAAAAAGGAAAAGAACAGAGTTTATCAGGATAGATTTTTTTGGGCTGATAAGCTTGGTGCAGTTAAACTTTAGAAAGGATTCAAGCAAGTGCAAACATTGAGTCTAGCCTATTTTATTATTATAACAATATTTATATTCCAAGCATGCAGGTGCTGGTGTTGTGTTGCTGGGTTTGGAGCTGGTGTGATGGCAGAGCTCCCAAAAGTCCAGTTTTTCTTTGAGATTTGTTCTGTTCCGAGACTGCACTCACAAGATTGAGGCAAGAACATTTCCAGTGAAAAGGAACAAGAAGTGGAATAACCCATTCTTTGGTACTTAGAATTATATTGCTACCAAATTTTGCCTGCTGCTGCTCTAAATTGGACATGAAGTTTAACTGGTTTTGATAAATGATAATTCAAATCCAACCTATGCGTATTTATGGTATATATTTTTCTCTCTAAGTTTGTATTGAAATCCACAGCAGCCTCAGCAAATGTACAAATTAAAACAAAAGACATCAGATGCTGAAAAGAGGGAAAGCAAAAGATCTATTTATCATGTGCCTGCAATCACTGCCGAGTGATGCATAGTGATTACTTTTTTTTTTTTTTTTTTAATTGGCAGGCTTCTGAGACTGCAAAGGAAATTGGTGACAAGATGATGGATCAGTTTCACCATATTGGCTTGTTGATCCAACAAACCTAAAGTGAGTATTGGCATTTGTCATTCAGCTTTGGACCCCTACAGACTCCTGCTGCTGATTAGTCAAATACTTCACCTCCTTGTAATTATTATTTCAACAGCAGAGGTTCCAAGAGATTCTCAGGGGAACAAACTTTTACAGCATAACTGCAAAGAAGTGCTACTTAGTACCGGTTAAGTGGGAAGAAGTAAACGTATGGGAAAAGGGAAGAAATCAATGATAGTGTTTGAACAGCTTAACCCTGTCAGCCCTTGCATGTTAATAGATTATTTATGCATCACTTCCCCCGTAGGAGGAAATTAGTATGATTAGCATTTTCTCTTTATCGACTGTGAATCACAAATTGGAAAAATGTTTGCGCGCATTTTTGTTTATTCCCTTGAAAAGCTATGACAGTGGCTGTGAGGCCAGGACAACCTCTGTCATTATCTGTGCTCCATTCCTAGGCTTTACTTCCAAAAAGAAGTTTTATCAGCTACAGGCAGCCTGTTTTATGGAGGTTAAAAGGAACTGAAAGGAAAGAAAGTAAAATAAAAGCATTTTTTTTCTAACAAATTTGCAGTGCACTGAAATGTGTCAGGTCCTTCCAGAAATGGTATTTCGCTATTAATAACTGGGTCTTCCATAGCTATAGCTGTGATTGTATAGGAATATGACATTGATTGCAATGTAGCAGGATTTAGAACATTTGTGATAGAGTGGCTGGGGTGTCCTGAAAAGGACTGGAAAAAAGTTAAGGTCTGTGTGACCAGTAAGTTATGCAAGGGAGAAGTATGTGAGGTTCTGTTACATGTGAGACTATTTGTTGTGATATGGCCTTGAAAGTAAATAGAAAGTAGATGTCTGTTCTGTTCCTGTAAAAGGAATTGCTTAGGCCACTGAAATTTGTAGTATAAAATACGTTTCTTAAACATTCCCATGAAGATACGTCACTATGTTGTCAGGAATCTGAATTAGCTCCATCTACAGATTATATCACAGAAAGAGCCAGATCAAAATATGAGACCTATAGAGCTTAAACTTGATATACTGTCTTTTAGACTGGATACAATGTGAGTGCCTTAACCAAAGCCTAAAACACATTTGATGAATAATAGTACTTCTTTAAGTAGAAGGGAAAATCTTCATACAATGAGTGGCTGGGTAAGACAGTTTGTGTTATTTGGAGGGTGGTGTATTTTTTCTTTCTGCTTTTTAAGATATAATAAATCCCAGGTTTCTTGCTATAAGAAAGATTGCGTGATGTTTTGCCCAGAGCTCTCCCAGTAATATAAATATCTGAGCCATACACAACTCTGCAGAAAGAGAAAGCAAAGGAGGAAAGCTGAACTATGTGAGGGGAGCTGCGTAAGAAAGAGAAGGAAAGAAACAAAAAAAATTCAACATGAGAGTAGAGCACATCCCATGTATATCACAAAATACAGGTGTTTTCATTTAGCTCCAGACAGGTCATACACAGCATTTGTGTAAGTGTGCTGGGAAGCATCATTTAGATGGTTAGATTAGTTACCCGTGTCAGATAAATTGCCAGTCACTGACTCTGAGAAGGGGTGGCTGTATTGAAGAGAAAGGTTCGGCAGAGACTGTTTGACCAGGTAGAGAAAGGGGTGGTATTTTATTTATTTATTATTGTTTCTGTTAACAAGCCGGGATAGAGATTGTGTGTATTATGTTTATGGATGGTATGAAGCTGGGAGAAGTTATATGCATGCTGTAGGGCAGAAACTGAATCTCAACAGTGTCTTAACACTGGAGAAATGGCCTGGTGAAATTAGCATGAATTTCAATATAAAACAAGTACATCAGATTTTGGATGGAAGAAAACTTGTGGGGAAGCAGCTACGCAGGAAGGGATCTGGAGGGTTACAGTAAATGGCAAGCTGGACATCAGTTAATAGTTTGCAAAGTCTTGCTATTGGAAGACATAAACAAAAATAGAGCCTGCAATAAGTGCATTATTAGCATTATTAGGGAAGACTCATCAGGGCCACTGTGCTTCAAGAAAGATGTGGATCAGTGGCAAAGAGTCTAGTGGAGTCTAATGAATAACTAGAGTTCTAGAAAACATGACTGACAGGAAGAGAGCGACCAAATTGGGATTTTTTTAGCTTAGAGAAAACTGAGGAGTAACGTGAGAACAGTCAAAGGAAGATTACCAAGGTGGACATAAAATGCAGGAAAAAAAGAAAATTTTTCCTAGTATCTAATTTGATTTTTTTTAACAGAAGGAACAAAGAAGCATAGGGACATACTGGGGTCTCCATTAGATGAGCTTAGCAAGCACTCATTGCACAGGGATGACAGGGAAAAAATTGGTCTTTCCTTTGAACAAGGTGGTAGATCGCAGGATCTCAAGTCGCTTGAGCCTGGCTCTGCTGTCCTTTAAGAAAGACAAAATCGTCTTCGGATGCCAGGACTTACAGCACTGGTGGAGGAAAAAAAAGATATCTGCTGTGACAGTTCCCTATCTAAATGATTGATATGGTTTCTGCTACAATAAGTAATCTTAATAAAATACAGTTATTATTCACATATTCCATATGCATACAATTTTACTTTATGATTAAAATTAAATCTAACATTATAATGAAGAATGACCTTTGAAAAGAATGAGCTTAAAAGACCTAGCTAGAAGGCATTTCATAAAGATATTTCTTCAAGAATACAGATTTTAGAGATTTAAACTTATACAGCAACAAAACTTCCTTTGTCCTATCCAGCTCCCTACGCTCTCCCCAGAAATTTTCCCTTGCATAAACACAGAGACATACATCTACTTATATTTGAGTGGAAAAAAAATCACAGGTGGTTTGGTTTGGTTTGGTTTGGTTTGGTTTGGTTTGGTTTGGTTTGGTTTGGTTTTTTTTTACCCTGCTAATACTGCTGGAGATCTCCAGGCTGTGCATTTTCTGCTTAAAAACCACAGCATTTTTGTCCACATAGCTGTGCCTTTTTGGGGTTACTGTGGCTTAGGAAAAGTTTGCTATTGTTGCTGATATCTCCTTAGACAGCCTGATGTCTCTGTGGTAATATGGCAAATAATAGTGATTTAGAAGTATTTCTAATTAGGTAGGGTCAAAAAAGGGTGCAAGCACTAAAAAAACAAATTAAAGTTAATATTTTTGGTTTGAATTTTTAGTGCCTGTTTTTTATCCCTCCTGTTCTCAGAGCTTCCTGTTTGGGTCTTTTGTTTGGCTTTTTTCCCACCCCCCCTCCTCAGGATCTCTTGGTTGTTTTCAGCAGTGAAAGTGAAGAAAAGGTAACAAGTGGAAGTAAAAAAAATCAGGAAGTTTTAGTCTTTTACAAAAGTCACCTCAATACTGGCAATCAAACTACTTTGGGAAAGGCTGATTAGCAAATTCTTCCATTTCAAGCACATAAGTATGTGCACAAGCACACACGTATGTGCAGAAGGATACATTCTTCCCAGTAGTTTTCTCTCTGTTAATAGAAAATTTTTTTTTGTTGTTTTACTTTTAGCTGACACAAGTCCTTTACGTTCCTCATTCAGCCTTGCTCAAAGTTCTTTCTCAGCTTGGGCCATGTGTTGTTTCTGAACATAATTTAATACAGCCAACTGATTGCCAAATGACAAACTTCCTTTAAGCTAGGAAGGATACAGCCATGTTTTTTCTCCAGGGCCTAATTCTGCTACCAGCTCATTTTCACACATGCCACCACACAAATTCTCAGGTAATTACCTCCAGAAAGGATTTGTGGTTGTGTCAGCCGCCTAAGTTCTTGAGAAGTGCAGCACAAACTGGGAAAGAAATCTATGTCAGAAACACATCCTTTTCTTCAACACATAAATCTGTACATATCAGGCAGCATGAAAATAGTCTTTTAAGACGAGGTACGTGAGTAGACCACTAGTATGATTTCACTAAGAAAGAACCTGTTGGTGAAGGCTGCATTGTACCTATAACAACATATGAAAGAAGATGGTAGAGAAGTAAATTTGTGAGATGCAGGTTCATTTGGACCTTGCTTTTGTGATGAATATGTGCAGAGCGCAACAGAGATTTTCAAAATAAACATAGAAGTTTAAGTGCATCTTTTCCATACGTCTCAGTTCCCCCACATTGTTTCATAAAGATAAATCATATTCTATTCTCACCAAGCTACCTCTGAAGCTTCCTGTGCCTCAGTAGGTAACTTGATAGCTGGCACTCGAGTGAGGCTTCCTGTTTTTATATTCTCCTGTTCGGGGAAGCTAGACCGGAGCTACCAAATCTGACCAAATATTTGCCACATATGTATGCTAAATGTATGTTGTAATCCAGCCTTCTATTAGCCTAAGTGAAATGGGTTATTTCCGTTATTTCTCAAGGAGAGAGTCTGCGCTTAGGTAACATATATAAAACCATCTTTTTAAAAACAGACAAATACCCCCCCTCCCCAAACCACCACCAGGTGAGGAAAGATACTAGCAGTTTTCTGAGTGAAAACTCACTGAAGAACAAAGTGTTGGATAAACAGTAACACCCCACAACACTGCTTGTGGGTATAAGTGGAATCTACATAAGAGGATTATCCAGAATTACAGTGCGTGGGGGAAGTTACACAACATATCTGGTATGATAAAGGTAAATTTCTGCTGAAGAGTTTTAAGTAGTTCGTGTTCATTATTTGCAATTCAAAGACATGATACAGAACTACAGAATTGTACACTAAGGGCCTGATGACTAGGAGGAGTTCATAAAAGACTCCCACCAATTAAAATATGCTTTAGATCAGGCCCTAGTGTAATTCTCATGTTTTATCTCATAAGATCCTTTTTCAAGGTTTGTCTTTGAGGGGGAGAAGTTAATTACAATCATGCAGACACCAGGTTTGAAGTCAGCAATTCTTTGAAATTTCTCTTTGTGTGCATCGGCTGCCCAATAGTAAAATTATGGAGGCTTTGTACTATCCTGCTTTAAGAATCAAAGTGTATTGTCTTGAGAACAGTGAGATTAGAAGGATTTTTCTTACTATTGTGAACAATTTTATTAATGTTTCATATTTTAAAAAAATAATTTAAAGAATGTATGCTGAAGCAATAAGAAATAGCCATGCTTGTTAAGATTAAAACAGAACAGACTTGAAGTTTTGGAAAGAAAGAAAGAAAGAAAGAAAAATAAATAAACTTTTTTATCCTTTAAAAAGAATTGCAATTTTTGTTTGTTTTTAAAAGATTTTTATTTGTTAACAATATTGTTTCAGACTTTTAGAAGGGGATCCATGAACTCAAAGATGTGGTTTAGGGAGATAAACCCAAACTGTCAGGTAGCAGCCTTGATTCTGTTAGGTCCCTACATACTGCTGCAATAATAAGGCAAAGTCTCCTTCACCCACCATCTATGTTGCACGATCTTTTCTGTGGCACCCTGTAGCATGCAACACATTGGCAGAGCTCAGAGCATGAAGAGAGGTAACCAGTTCTGCCACAGCACTACAATTTGTCAGTGGAAAATGCTCTTCATCACCAAAATGCAAGAGGCTGCAGTAGGCCACAGCTCAGATCTTGGTGCAGGTAGAAATGGTGTCCAATGACCTGCTGAGAGCTGTGATGGGCACTAAGCAGAGCCTTTCTGTACAGCACCGTAACAGGGCAAAAGTATATTCCTCTACATTTGCATGCTCCAGGCTTCTCAATGACCAGGAACTGGCGAAAAGTCATGAAGAAAATGTTTTCAACATGCATAAATTCAGCACCAGAACTTTCACCTCTAAGGCCATAAGGATTTGAACTTGACCATCAAAAACAGCACTGGAGGTCTGAAATTCATTTGGTAAGTGGAGCAGCTGCTCTTCTCACCTAAGATGCCATAGAGGTTCACCATTCTTTTGACCAATTAAACCTCAAGCCCCACTTTGCTTCCACTCAATAGGAAGCAACTCTTCTTCCCCCAGCAATTCTCCCTGAAAAGCACAGGACCTTGAGCCTCTGCACTTGGTAAATAGCTAGGGCTATTAGGGATTAGGGCTATGTCCTTAGGGAAGCCTAAAGAAACAGAAATGGACTACGGGATAACTTGCTGCAGCATGAGGCAGTGCTTTCCATTGTCAAAGGAGAAGGGAGCTTGAGGCCATGAATCCACTTCTGTCATGGGATAGCATGAAAAGAGTCTGCAATGCCTTACTTCTCTGCTGTTCTCCTACTTTAGCAAACCCAGAGAGCAAGACGAAGTGAACAACCTCCAATGGGTCAGACCCACCATAAGCCATGGTTGTTTATCATGCTCAGAGGGTATGCCAAGCTGATAAAATTGCTGAAGTATTCCTCTATAATATAGATTCATCTGACATGGTCCAGTGAGCAAGATAGGTTAGTATGCTGATGGTACACTGTGTTTAGAAATTATCTTGCCAATTACTTTAACTAATATGGAAGAGGGAAGAGATTCCTGGGCACTGAAGCTTTTGAAATCCTAGTGTTGACAATATGGTGCATTATCATCATTACTCATGAGCTTGTGTCTCATTGGTAGCCCTGGAACCATGGCAGGGAAGACCCAATATCCACACCTGCCTTATTCAAAATAATATAAAACCTGATTACTTCAAAAGGGAGGAAGAAATATAGCATGGGAAAGTAAAACAGAGGAAAAATAACTTAAAAACTAAGAAAACCAAATTGCAGTATCTGAGTGAAAAATAAAATATGTTCATAGAAGAGATTGCTTATGCTTATGTGGTCAAGAAAAAATTGTTCATATAAAATATTTGAAATCTCGGGATTATTTCTTTTGAAACAGAATTAATTGGGTGAGAGGCATAAATGAAAGGAGAGGATGGGGGAAACATGACATGTAGTTTTTAGACCAAAAAAGTTCGGAGTAGCCAAACTATTTAGTTTGGATGGTCACAAGGTTAAAAATATGAAAGTGGAATAATAAGACAGAGAGCAGAATTTAAGAATAAGAAGCAGGTTATTAAAGGAAGAAAATTTGGGTTGTAAGTTGACCTGTGATTTAGGAGGTCACAAGAGTAAGCTGACAGAGAAAAAAACATGGGATCCTAGTCAACGGCCTCTGAAGTCAGTAAGGGTCCTTCCATTGACGTCAGTAGGAATTAAGTCCAGCTCTCAGACAAAAAGACAAAGAAAACAAAACCGAAAAGAACATACAACCAGAAAAAAGAAGTTAGATGAGACAAAGCAGAGCAGATGGTGTTTGGAGTACAAAATGTACTAATAAATGGACATGTCTGTGTCTTTGCCTTTGACAGGCACTACTATCTTAAATGATATGCTTAAACGATATGCTTAAATGACTGATTATTTTCTTGATAAGAGTAATTTCTGTTGTCTAAAGAAATTTAAGACAATTTCTATTAAAACTAATTAGATGTTCAAGGGTCTTCCTGAGCACACTAGGTAGTCACATCTAATGCATAAGGATTTCAAACTAATTGCTATATGAATCCTCATTTTTCTTTTACTTTTCCTTTTTTTTTTTAATGTTTAATTAAGCACAGAGACCTAAATATAAATATAGGCTAATTATTTGATCTGCAATTTCAAATCACATTTGGCCTTCAGCCTGCTCATAATGTTTTTTTTAATGAACGACCACTCTAAATTACAGGCAAATTCCTAAAGAAATGTGTGTTTGCTTTATAAAATTACAAAAAATGCCTATGATAATTATTGTTGCTACAATGCATACCTGGGGACATAATGTATTATGAACATTAATCACACCAGCCACATGATGTGCTAGTTATTTGAAAGTGTTGCCAGTGTTGTTGATTCCAAGCTGCCTAAAAAACAAATCTTTGCCCAAAATATAAGTGCTGGTTCCCTTGTATTTATAAATAGCACTAAAATAAAAATATAGCCCAGTGGCACGTTTCCCTACAAAATCAACAATAAATTCATGTTTTCTCTGATTTTACTTAGTGGGCAAGCAGGATGATACTCCAAGTATTTGAGTCACCCTTTGAAAATACTGTACAAAAAGACATTTCGCAGCAGCTGATGCATTGCTGCGGCCCACTGTGTTCACTGGTGCTTCGCACAGGCAGATAACTTCTGTCATCCATGTGGCAAAAGTTGCAGAGCTAAAACCTGAAAACAAAACAAAACAAAACAAAGACCCAGAGCTTACTGATGTCAGTGGTTTCCATGGTTTCTGGACCAGTTTAAAAAGGCTAAATATTCTCTGAAGTAAAGAGGAGTTTGTAGTTACATGGAAACTGGAAGCTGGGATATTAAATCTGTTCTTTGTGTTCAGCAGTAGTTTTATCTTTGAAAGGAACATTAACTTAGGCCTTTTAAGAACATTCTGTGTAGCTTTTATATTCAAAGAACAAGATTCTATGTTTTCTTCTATTATTTAAACAGACTAGTGCTTTAATTTATCATACATTTTAAATGAATGTAAGGACTGTTACTATAATTTAAGAATTTGAGGTTAAAAATGAGAAAACTCCAAATATGAAGTTAGCTCTGACAAAGTTAACTAGGATATGATGCATTACGTTTTGCATATTTTATGAATATGTATGAATAATAAACTGCAGTAAGACAATGGCTACATTTAAATTAGGAAGAGAAAGTAGAACTGTGTATGGTGTATGACCAAATTATCATTGCCAAGTTTACCTTCCAGAGTTGATCAAAGTTCATTGATGTTGGATTATCACCAAAGAGAATTATTTTCCTCCATTTTTCTGAAACTTTTCAGCAGCAAGAAGACGCTAGGGAAGAAAGGTGGTCAAACTGAATGAAGGAAATGTACTCTGAAGACAAATGGAATGTGCCATTTACGCTTCAAAAGCTTCTAATTTATTTTACTAATAACTGTGCCTCTGGTTGGATGGCTGTTCAGGACTCCAAGTGGAGACTTATGCTTATATGTATATACTTGCAGGTTGGCAGTGTTTATACTTTGTTGGTGTATTTTACATGTTTATTTCTCTAATTTTAAGAACTTTTTCATTTACTACTATACGTAAATGAGAACTGCATTTGTATCAAGTTGTATAGAAAAGAGAATCTGCAAGAAGATACAGGCATAAAAATACCGCCCTGAGAAGTTTGACAGCTTTGTGGTGAGATGTATAAACTCTTGCCACCCTACCTCCTTTGGCACCCCTTGTCACACATCTCTTGGCATGTCTCCCTTCCTTAATTTTCACCAGTTCCTCTCGGACAGGCTTTCTCTGCTTACCTACAGTTAGGGTGAAGTCAGGTTATGATGAAGATTAATTATAAGATTAATATTCTCATTTGTTTTCTTTCAGTTAACTTTTACCCCATATTCACAGGTTTGGGGGTTGGTTTTGGTTTTTTTGAGTAGTGCTACTGACCAGCCTGCTGGTACCGTGACGCAGAGCTACCCATCATGGCCCAGCTCCAACATCCACTACACCTGCAGTTAACAGAATACTCAGCGTGATACTGGTTTGCTCCAGCACATTGCAGCCTGGAAAATCACTATGTTTCACTGAAAAAAAATCCAACAACCTCCCTTCCAAAAACTGCCTTTTTTTTTTCAGCAGCTGTGCATCAACATCAATAACATTTCATGGTGGTTTTTATTAGAGAAACAAATGTGCAATACCCTCTGCCACTGTTTCCTGTATTTTAGATCTGGCTGTAAAACCAGATCGTTGAGTCATACAAAAGAGATTTACATATTGCATTTTATCCACAGAAGCATAATAGTTACCTCCACTTTTCAATTATAGGTGCCTTCTAGCTGTATGCTCACAGACCATGCAAAATAATGATTCAGCAATAACTTTTAGTGCAGGAAGTACCTGAGAATAACAAACTGCTATTTTATTCCCATTATTAATTCCTAGGTGAACACAACTTTCCATATACTCACCATATACTTACCATATCGTGTGAGGTAATGGGCTACAGAACATTTCACATGTAGACCACAGGGTCAGCCATTCAAATCTTGCCTGATCAGGAGTATCCCCTGTTGCTTGGTGACTGCATGAGACTATAAGGACATGAATACATGCAGAAATCCATAATCAAATTTGGCATATTTATGTTCACATTGTTAGCATGTGTAGACTCCAGAGACCCTTAACTTAAGAATTAAGTCTTTGTTTATAATAGCTTGCAATTTTAGGTACCTCACATAAATAGAGATAGCAGAGGCCAATTACTGAAAAAGCAGAGAAAACAGTGATATGGTCTAGATCTGGTAAATAAACCCCAAAGCTATCATTCTTCTTTAAAGGGCAACTGCAAAAGCATGACACAGACCTACGGGAACCGTTACTAAGAACAGCAACAGAAGCAAGCCAAGTGCTAGAGAAATGGTTAATGCAGCCCTTCCTAAACAGATTGTGAAATCCCAAAGAGCTGTGTTGGTTAAATCTCTTGTCCTCTGTTGTTGGGTGCACTACAACTTACCACAGATCTAAGAGAAGACAAGCAAGGTTAACTATCAAAAGATTTAGTTAATCTACATGAAGAAAGCATCAAAGAGATTATGCTCTTCCCAGACTCATTTTATTACATAATTATTATTTTAACTTTCTAATAAACCCTTATTTCCAGAAAGGCATGTGAAGCAAAATGCTGGATTTTAGGCTTTGTCAAGAACTCTGGGATAAGCATGCGACATGCCTTTAAAGAATTCATTATGTAAGTGGCTGAAGAAACTTCTTATTTGTTCTCCAGTATCACTTTATTTTTAAATGCTACCGTGCTGGTTTTGAAAGTGCGTTACAAAACTGAATGCAGGTGAGTCCACAAACTGCATTTTCTCATCCTTTCTGTTGAATACATGAGGCTTCTGCTTATAAAGCTCATGACACAACATGTCAAACCAGCCCAAGTTGCACTGAGACACTTCATTAAATCCTTCACTCTTCTCAGTTGTTATTTCTCACTTCCAAACACCTCATCTATATGCCATAGTACACTTGTCTTGCTCATTTTGTTGCCACTTTTACTTTGTGGCTTCAGATCAGGAAATGTCCTTCAGAAGCTGTCATTAGGAGAAACAAACCAACAGCAAATCCCATGTTCCTGTGTGTGTGCTAAAAATGGTAAGAACAGAAAAGGTTGAAGATGTTTCCACATATCATGAAGGAACAGAAGAGGTGCAGGATCTTTCAGGGAAATCCTTGCAGTGCTTGCTTCCAAAACGACAGGTTGCTATTGATTCTGTACAAAACCACAATTTTTAAATGATAAAAAATCCTTTCAATTATGAAACATGTTAATACCAAAGGGAATCAGAGAAGAGGAAAGTTACTGTCAAAAGAAACTCAAAGATGACCAAAGCATGACTCAGGCTTTAGCAACCTCAGACTAACAAACAATAGGTTATTCTGGTTCTTTCACTTCAAGTGAGAGGCATGCATTTGCTCAGTGATGCCTGCTTCTGTACTCCCATTGAATCTCCCAAAACACCTTTTTGTGATTATTGAAATAAGTATCTGCAGTTGACTAGATTACACTATACAGCCTGAATTTGTCCTGCTCTGCACCCTTCTTGTAGCTTGTTTCTTTTCTTTGGTTTTTATCAACTTCTGCTCCAAATCCATTAATTCCCTGGTTTTTTTCCATTCTCTTCTCAAAATCTGCCCTTCTTGATGTCAAATTTCTGCTTTACATACAAGCATTTAGTTATGAATTAGCATAAACCATCCCTATTTTGAGGTACATCTCTGGCAGATTGAAGGGTCTGCCCAAACCTAAACTGCTCTGCGTGATTAGGCAGAACTTTACACAAGGTGAAACCACCAAATATTCCAAATATCCATACCTGCTGACATAGTCAGCACTTGGCTGTGCATGGCGCTGATACATCCTTTAGTGATAGTCACTGCTGCTCCCCTGAGGAGTAAGTAGATCTTAATGGTTCTTATTTTGAACACTTGATGTGATTAAAGGTCTTGAAAGTAAGTTACATTTCCCTGACTGCCATCCTCACTTTGAGGAACAGGATTTTCACATAATCCTTGGGAACTCTTGTTAGGTTCCTCTGCATATGGGCTGATACTTGATAACCCTTGCTGGGTTCACTTAAATGATACACAAGAGCAAGAGTTTTAGGATCTTGTTCTTATTCCATATAAAGAGACCATATGGTTCAGATAAGTAATATGAAGACTATTCATCTGTTCAGTCCTTACACACAGGGTACATATTTCTGGAAAACTGCAATAAGCTATGTGTATGTAGCCCTTCCTAAATATACTACCCAGTGGAATTCAAAACCAGATTTATTTTTTTCTCTTTCATTTTGAACCTATAAAATATTAAGGTAGTCATACAGTTGGAAGAGAAATGTGTCCTTCAAAGAAAAAAAGAGTGCAATCCTGTTATTTCTAAGTTTATGGGGCTGACATTTTTCTCTCCTTGGAGTTTTATAACAGTATGACTCAGTTAATTGGATTGAAAGGCAAGGGCTGTCACAACTCAGATACAGAAATAAAGCACTAAATTCATATACGTTTGCAGAGACAGACAAAGATATTTATTACTATGACACTGTTTAAAAATGTAGTCTTAGTACAGGGAGCTTAATGGTCAATGTAGACAAAGGTTTAGATATAGAAAAAGCAACCATCAAACAGTTTTGTTTTCAGACCTTCCTGTGCATAAAAATATGCCAGCTGTATAATTTTAAAGTATCTCTTTCTCCTCTGCATATTACGTGCAAATTTAGTTCAGAAAAGCCATCCAACACATCCAACCACATTTTTGTTCAGCTGTCAGAAAAAAATTTTTTGAGCAGTTACTGTGTACCTTGAAGTATCTATCCATGTTCCTCTCCTTGGAATCTGCTGAAAATATGAAAGAAGCACATAGGTTCAAAAATAAATTACTTTTTGAGTATTGCTGGTTTACTTTGCAGAAAAGTGTTAGTTACAATACATTTAATCCATGCACTTGTGTCAAGATGTAATGACCCAGTTGCAGAACATATTTCCGAATTGAAGACCGAAAGGAAGAGTTATCTAAAATGTCTAAAGCAGAAATGTTATGCAAAAGAACAATGGAAGATCATCTGTAACTCTGACTATTGAACTCTAGCAGCTCCATATATAACATAGTAGTTGTTGAGTGAAAGCTGTAAGAAAGTGAGAGATTTTGGATTTTCTTTCTTTCAGAGTAGATGAATATGAAGCCTGTGCTAGTTTTTAGCAATGTCTTCTAATTGCATACATATGACTGGGTGGTTTTCTTACATTTTATAGTGCAGTCTGCAGTCCCCAAACTCAATGCAACAAAATGTAACTTTGTGTACAGTAGAAGGCAAATATAAGACTCACTACTCAATAAATGAATGTGACAGCAATTTGCAAGAATAATTGCCCTGCCAGAGCCTACATTTAAACGTGCCATAAGAAATCATGTGTTCACACAGGATGAAACCTACATTCTATAGTGAAAACGTGATCTACATTTGTGAAGTATTTCTACCCTCACAGCCTTTTTCTTAGCATACTGGACAGAAAACTGTAGGGACACCAGCAATTAATTATCTTTTACTGCTTGAAGTACTTCAACACGCATTTTACTTTCAGATACTAGCATATATCTTACACCATCTTTGGGAAACAATGTCTTGCATGCATCAAAAGGCAAGCTGTGAATCAACAGATTTGGTGAAGATAATGTGCAGTTTAGAGAGATCACAGAATCATAGAATCATCAAGGTTGGAAGGGACCTTTAAGATCATCAAGTCCAACCATCAGTCTAACACTGCCAAAATGACCACTAAACCATGTCCCTAAGCACCACGTCTACTCGTCTTTTAAATACCTCCAGGAATGGTGATTCTACCAGGTCCCTGGGCAGCCTGTTCCAATGTTTGATAACCCTTTCTGAGAAGAAATTTTTCCTAATATCCAATCTAACCGCCCCTGGCACAACTTGAGGCCATTTCCTCTTGTCCTATCAACTGTTACTTGGGAGAAGAGACCGACCCCCACCTCTCTACAGCCTCCTCTCAGGTAGTTGTAGAGAGCGACAAGGTCTCCCCTCAGCCTGCTTTTCTCCAGGCTAAACAACCCCAGTTGCCTCAGCTGCTCCTTATAAAACATGTGCTCTAGACCCCTCACCAGCTTCATTGCCCTTCTTTAGACATGGTCCAGCATCTCAATGTCTTTCTTGTAGTGAGGGACCCAACACTGAACACAGTATTCAAGGTTTGGCCTCACCAGTGCCGAGTACAGGGGGAAAATCACTTCCCTAGTTCTGCTGGCCATGCTGTTCCTGATAGAAGCCAGGACGTTATTGGCCTTCTTGGTCACCTGGGCACACTGCTGGCTCATATTCATCATCTCTGAATTTTCTCAGTGTTGTGAATGGTGGACTTGGAGGAACAAAAATCTCCAGAGCTGCTATTCAATAATTTTTATCAGTGGTATATGTGAGCTCTGTCAGAAAATGTTAGGGTATGTTGGTTAATGGTTGTTTCTTGCAGTTGTAATGATGTGGTTCGGTGAGGGTGAAGGAGCTTTAGGAAAAGGAAGCATGAAGGCCATACAGAGGCTCCTAAGCAATATGCTTTTGAAAAACAATAGGAGAAAATCCACCAGCTACTGCCTTTGGGGCTCCCATGTTGTTTCTTATCAGTGTTTATCTTCATGGGGATTTAAGCTGAGATACATTGAGAAAGAATGAAAACACACTTATGGCCATTTACCACTAGTCTAATAATCCAGTAACTTTGCTATGATGATTTGGATACTTACAGTTCTTGTTGGTGTCTTAATATTAGGGCAATGAAAGTAAAGTCAGGTCAGATTGAAGAGTGAAAGAATCAGGCAGTAATCTTCACGGACTTTTATTGGCTTGGGATCAGAGAAACCACACGCTCAAACAGTTTGAAAGGGGTCCAAAGAGCAGCCACTCTAGTTTCCACGGTGCAATCAAGTTGCAAAAGAATGAAGTATTGATCGCTCATCACACCATGATCTCAAGATAACCTTGTGATAGCTGCTGCAGATAATTTATACACATATATATATATTCGATTTAATGGGCTTTTGTACATGCCCAGGAGGAGTAAAGGATCTCTGCTATCCATGAGATTCTTCCAATAACTGCAGGATGAAAATGTCACTGGCAAGCTTTTCAGTGGAGCTAGACTGCTGCTAAAACTACAGGCATAGGGTTTGGGTGCGTTTTATGGTACCTTGCTGCAGTAGTACTAAATTGTGTGTACCCTCTTTCTGCTGTATTCGGCTGCAATCGGTGGATTTCCGGGATTTCTGTCTGTGGCATGAATCTCCTATTACAGTGCTTTTCAGAGCTCTGAGAGAAAGTCTTTTTCATCTGTTCTATAACTTTCTTCTCACCTTTAAGTTCCTGATTTGAAATCAGGTAGGAGGAAAACAAAGAAAGTCCTGTAGTATCATGTATCAACACAAGCAGTAGACTATGCTGAGGCAGGCTTGATTTTCAGTAATTCTTAAGTTACTAAATATTTTGATTCTGTAAAGCCCAAAACATATGAGCTCTCTATCATTTTAGCTTTCTTTATAGAAGTACTGCACAGCATGGAGCTATTTACTTTATAGAGTAAGTGCTTGTGTCAAGAGAAAGAAGATGTAAGGAGAACGCAATCTACGTGTAATCACTTACTAACTTTCCTTTTTTAATAAAGGAAGGAAATTGAAAAATGATCTTAATAAAAATCATCATACAATCTGAAAATGGTCATAAATTACCCCCCAAAACACAGACATGTTTAAGCTGCAAATTACTTTTAAAGTCATCTAAAAGTAATTTGCTACTCAGATCTTAATAAAATGAAATTTTCACAACATTAAAGAGAGCAGCAGATGTTGTTTTTAATATTTATTGAAAAACAGTTGTGGTGTTGTAATACAATCCTCTCACTGACCTTTATTTCCTGTCTGCTTTGTTATGTTTCATTAAAAGCTCTTATCATCAAATTGTTTTCCGTAACAACTTTGGATCATGGTACCTTCCAAAGACAGTGATAAAGACCTACATGTGTCAAATACCAAAGTAGAACTTAACAGAACTACGATAAAGCAAAAGAAAGCAAAGCTAAAAAAGCAGCAAAAGAGTTTTCTTTCTCTTTTTTTTCCTAAATAAAACAAGGATTTTCCTTGAATGTAGTTTAAAAATAGAGCAAGATATACTACACTAAAATCTAGCAGTATTTCTGTACAAGACTTTAAAAGGTTCCAAAATTTGTTCAAATTTACTCTTGTTATTAGTGAGAGCTTTACCACTGAATTCAGTGAGGGCAAGTTTAGGCTGAAACTGTGACGGTTTTATGTTTTTTTAATTGCATTTTAAATAGACTGTATGGGTGCAAATCACCTGCTTTCGTGCCATCTTCATAAGTAAAGCTTATAAAATAACCCGAGCCAATGTAGCATTAGCAAATGTACTGACCTAATATCTTTTAAGAAAGTGGAAACACATTGGGCTTGCAGTCTGCCTGGCAAGTGAATGGACACAAGCTCTAGCAGATAGCTGAGGTGACTAACATGCAGTGTGGAAGACCCTTTACACAAACTATCCACCTGGCAGCTTCCTCGTGTTTATGCTGGCATAACGTTCAAGCTATTACCTGTGGCAGTGAAAGGAAATTTCAACTATCAGGTAGCTGCTTACCAAAGTGTTCACAGCTAGACAGGTTAAATTGTTATTTCACCCAGGAGGTTATTGGAAGCCAGTTCAGATCTGAAAGCAGTGCTCTTTTGTTCTCAGCATTGACACCATTTAGAAAAGGCACTGCAGTTAGTAAGAGGTGCCAGGAACACCAGGACTGAGTCCCACACACCAGAGCTATCTAATTGTGGTGCAGCTGATGGCTGGATAATTTTGACAGGATTGATAATGCAGGAAAAAAGACTTATTTGTCTTCTCAGCTGCAGATAGGCAAAAAGATTTTTACATTCTCTACTCTAGGACAAGACAGGCTGAGCAGAGCAGAGACAGCCCAATGTGGATAGGTTCGTGTGTGGTTCAGGTGACTGAAATGGCTTTGGATGGCTTTTAGGCATGCCACGTGCATAGTAGGTCTCACAAAAAAAAGTGGGGAAGCTGCGGTAAGCTTCTGAGGAGCAAAAAGCAGTTAATATGGATGATAAATAGTGAAGCTCTTCCTTCCCCAGAGAGTTTCAAAGAAGTTTTCTCACATTTTAGAAAAGTCTAAGCCAAATTCAAAACCTAAATCTGTCTACAGAATTACAAATAAACCTGCTGCTATTATCCAGAAAAACTGCATTAGGA
Source organism: Burhinus oedicnemus (assembly GCA_008921705.1). Classification (NCBI taxonomy): domain Eukaryota; kingdom Metazoa; phylum Chordata; class Aves; order Charadriiformes; family Burhinidae; genus Burhinus; species Burhinus oedicnemus. The sequence goes on from VFFE01007096.1 coordinate 1,209,341, forward strand.
TAGCTTGCCAGCATAGTGAATTGTTTCACCTAGAAATGAAATGGCAGTACCCAAGCAAAATCTTGATATTGCAAGTATGTGCACGTACCTACATGTTCCAAGAAACCAGCATAAGACTTGAGGAAGCCTTCTTTAAGGTACCTCCATAGTCACTGACTGCCCAGGGAGGCAGAGTTGGGCAGATGTGGGCCCTCTTCATGTCTCCCACTGTCCAGGCCTCCATCTTGTATTCTGATTCACACTACACTGTCATAAATCTAGCAGGGTCTTTTGGGAGTGGGTAGTGGTGCTAGCCATCATCAAAAGAGCACCTGGTGAACAGCAAGGGCCTAATCTAAGTTATGTGGAGGTGCAAGGGAGGAAAGAAAAGTTCCAGCATAGCCTGAATTCCTGCCAGAAACATTGCATTCTTTTCCTTGTGGATTGGCAATTTCCATCTCTCTGTGCAACACAGCAGATGAAAGCATGTACAATCTCTCATCTGATTTTCTTTTGCTCTCTTGGATTATTTAAAGACAGTGAATTCTCTGAGCTCCAGGCAATAGGGCTAAAAGTGCTTTAATGAAGCTTGTATCAGGATGATAACATAATTAGTATAGTTGAGAAAATTCCTCCACAGCTAAAAGGCAAAGAAAGATTGAAACCTTACACACACCACATCTGGGCTTTTCTTGTCAGCAGATCCTTGGGGCTGATTCTCTCTTCCTGTCAAGCAGTGTAATGTGCTGCAAATTTCATCTAGCTGAAAACATGGGGAAGAGTAACTGGCAAACACCTTCAACACTGCTCAGCAACTATGCCATGGGGGAAAATAAATTAATGCAAGACAAATAACGCTAAGCTACCTGGGAGTTGGGAGATTCCCTGAGAAATGAGATAGGCAAACCTCAGAAGATGTGTTGTTTGGATTGAGTCTGGATACTGATCCAGACTATTCATATTTCTCAACTCTATATGGCAACATTTTGCCTCCTAACAGAGATCTTTACTCTACTTTATGTAATTAAAATGTGCACATGAAATCCTGCAGAAGGTATTTGGGATTAAGAAGTGGATTCTTACCAAAGAACGGACAGGAGCACTGAGAAGGTGCAGTGTTTAAGTCTTCCATGTTCTGAAACTTGTATAGTTGTTTACTCCTGTGTAAATTAGTATGAATTCTGCAGAATGACTATGGTCCCACTAACTTTGTCATTTATGAAAGTCAATGCATCTGTTCTGTGTCCTGTTTCCTACCGTCCTCCAATAAAATCATGGGGTTTTGGCCAGGGATGGCTTTTTCCTTTCTTTTCTGTGCTTAGCTCACTTCACTTTGTGAGCTCACTTAGCTCACAACTGCAATATAGTTATAATTAATACTACATCGTCCAGAAATAGGATGCAGAATGATCTCTGAGGACCTGCCAGCAGTGTAATTACAGTGTTTGAGAAGAATATATCCCCTTCTTGTTTAGTTTGAAGAACAGACAGTACGGCTATGTATCCTGCAATTCTCAGGAAGAGAAGAACATTAACAGAGCACTACAGCCAGTGCACTATGCCTTCATGAAGTGCTAGAAAAGTCCAGCAGCCCTGGGTTATGAAGGCTGCCATTGAGTTACCAGTGCAGTCACTGAGTCCAGCCTTGTAGACCCAAATATGGTGCATTTGTAGACTCTGGATGGTCTATGTATCTATTTCTTAATTCATATAATGCCAGTTGAACTGCATTTAAGTTATGTCCAATGGAAAAATAGTATTTTAATGATAAAGTGTTTACATAATTCCAAAATGAATGGAAAATATAGACTTAGTGACAGGAGGGAACAGAGCTGTTCTCAGACGTGCCGCAGTTACACTCAACAGTTTTCGACCATGACAGAAACATGGTAAGCAAGTCTAGGATTTTTACTCCCCCAGTCGTGTTTCAAAGTGAGTAGCTTTTGTGTCCTTCCGTTAACGTCATTCCAGAGCTGGCAAGTTTTTAACAAAACACCCCCCCACTACGTAAATCCTAAATAATCACTTCAAAGATTACCTTTTTTTCATGAGTCAAAAATCTATCACAGCACATGATACCTGATATAGGTGTGGTTGTGCCTGCTTTTGGGAAAAGGAAATGAACTAAATGACCTTTCAAAGTCTCTAAACTCTGTTTTTCTCTCTTCAAAAGTGGAGTCTAAAGCCATTGTGGCAGCAACAGGTTTTACTGTCCTCAGCAGACATGACTTGTGCCCTGCAAGATGCTGCGTGTCTCCTGTTCCCAGTTAGTAAAAAAACAGAAGAAAGCTGAAGTTGTCTCACTGTGGTCTCTGTCCCTTCAAAACCAGCTTTGCTTTGTCTTCTTTGCTCCTGAGTGGTCAGTTAGGAATTACTGGGCATTCAATACAATATGTGCACTAAGGAGATCTTCTCACAAACAAATGAAAGTTGGTAACAACAAAATATCTTGCATACCAATAGCCTTTCAAATAATTGTTTAGGCAGTTTGAACTGAGATTTTATGTTTTTAAACTATTTTTTTACAATATCTTGTACTACACATAATTAAAAAATATTTTAGAAGGTTGCAAGAAACAAAAGTATTTTCACTTGCTTCAAGATTTTTCAAGTGAAAGTGACTTTTTTTCTTTTTCTAACAATTTGGAAAATAAATGTTTTGGAGGAACTGACAAGGTATTTATTTACTTTTTGTTTTTCAAAGGGCTCACAACCTTGACAATGTTCCAGAAAGCAAAGAGCAGTCGCACCTCTAAGAAGAATGGGTGGTAATCTCAGAGCACCTTTTCTTCTTCCCTTTTCTCACTGGAAAAGGTGGGACTGACACCGGAGCCACATTTGCTGTTTGCAGGACACTTGAAGGTATCGTAGATAGCTCCTAGGTTGAAAAGCTCTGACTCCTGAATTTGCTGCATAGAGAAAATATTTATTAAAGTGTCAGGAAGGAGACTGGAAAGCAAAGTGAAATATTTCAAATTATGCTCAAAAGGAGAGAGTGCCAAGAGATTTCACATACTTGGCACAGGAAACAAACCGTGCAATTCTGATTTGTCCTATTAGATCATCAAGCACTGTTTAAAACCCTGGCATGCACAGTAGCATGAAAGGATGCTGATCTTCACCACACAACTGCTCTGAACCAAGCTCTAGTGCTCCAGGTTACACCAGCACATGGCCAGCAGCCAGTGAACTGTTTGTCACCCGCTTTGGAGACAAAGAGTAACAGAGAGTTTCCTTGTGAAAGAAGAAAAGGAATTAATGGTTTCAGAAGAAAGGGAGAATAGGCAGTATCTAGATAGAAAAAATAGATATAGAAAATGTTAGATGTTCTTAGGATTATTTTAATGCAAAGGTAATACCACCTTAAACGAGATGTCAAACTTATATATGGTAATCACAGTCGTTAAAGTAATTTGTTAAAGTAATACTTTCAAAGCCAAGAGCCAAAGTTCAAGTATCTTATTTAATTTTTAAGCAGCTCATGGATGACTGAGTTAACCAGAACATTGAACTTTCTGAAGTTCAGGGCACAAATAAGCCTTTCTGACCTGACCAGCCCCTGTGGAGTCCCCACCCAGTGCACCCACTTCCAGGAGACATTAAGTAACACTGCTGATCCCAACCAGTTTCCCACCTGATGACCCAGATCTCCCTGTCTAGTGTGAGCTGTCTCATTGTAGTCAGAGGTGATGAACTTGTCTTCATCAACTGGCAGGCTGGTTCAGTAGACACCAATAACAAAGTGCTGCACACTTTAACAGTAATGAATACTTACAGTTGATACTTTGCTTTTTGGAAATTAGATATACTGTATAGCTGGGATTTAAAGATGTTCTAAGCTAATAAAATGTGTACAGCTTCTTTTTTATGTTAATAAATTATTTTAACATTTAAAAAGGGACTTTTAAATGTAGCAAATGGAAGCATTCCCTTTACACATTTGTAGTCCCAGTACTTGGTGTTTTGTTTCCAGCCACAGTAATGAACTTTCCTAGTGCAAGTGAACAGAGAATTAAAAGCTGGAGACAGGTTGCAACAGAGACATGAGGTACTTAAAGCTCAAAAGAGAAGTTCACCCAGGAACCTGGGCAGAAATCATATACCATACTGGCCCATAGAAAATAATTTAATATTCATTAAATAGAGCTTAACAAAGCAAAGAAGGTTACAATTATCTGGTATCCTCTCCATCATCAAGCTGACACCAATCTGTCTTTATCACAGTACAAAAAAAAGCTGTAATGTACAATTTCAGTCTGATTTTCAGACGAAATTTAAATGCTGAACTACTGTATTCCCATTGAAATATCAACATCTGTCCAGAAAATAAAACATGTGAGAACCATTTATCTTCCGTGAATGGATCCTCTAAGAAATAATCTTTATAATTTTTTTGAGCAACAAATCTATCATGCAGCAACAAGTGCTGCTACATTTAGACTGCAATGAATAACTGTCAGTGTTTTAAGTAGTGAGCTTCATTCTGAATATCCACAGCCTTTAACAGAAAGACCACCAAAGTCATTAGCCAGCTGATTACCTAAAACATAATGGGCTAGATTTTCTGCTGATGTCATTCTATTTGGATTCAGTCTCAAGTTAAGTTTTTCACATAAACCACATTAAAGTTTATTTTACATTAATAAGGGCTCCCATCTATAAAAGAGAGCAAGCCAACACATACTAAAACAAAATAAACCAAAAATCATTACTATACTTGTGAAAAGGTCAGCAAGATGCTACACTTCAATTAGCTATACTGACAAATTTTGATTGATACTGAATCTAATTCTTGGGGGAAAAAAACCCAAAACCCAACAACGAAAACAAGTAAATAGAATTTATTTCATGGTCTCAGGACAATGCTTACCACAGACCTAGCAGTATGACAGTGTACACCTCAAAATCATATGAACATTCAAGCAGGTGCAGAAAAACTCGAAATGGTATTCATTTCCACTGAAAATTTGAAAGCTATTTGAAAATGCTGCATTTCTGCTATTGTAATAGACCATGCCATCCATGCCCACAAACATTCCTAGGATATTAACTTAAATCATATAGATACATGGTCAAATGTGTTGCAATATTTATTTTCAGAGACTCAATCCCATTTCAAGATTTTCCCATAGGCGTTAAGAATGAGAAAAGACCTGGTGGCCTTCACAGTCCCTCTCCCTGCTAATTCCTGCTAAAATCAGTTGTGCCCAAGGAGGCAGGTTCTGCTTTAGGTTGTATCAGTGCAAAGGAAAATACAGGGTTTCAAAGCCAGAATGATATCCATGTAATAGGAGCAGAATGTAGCCCTGTATATTTGTCCAATCCAGTTTTAAATTACTGAAGTGATGATGTTTTTACTGCTTCCCTAAGGAAACACTTTTAGAGTTTAACAGACCTGACTGTTAAGATTACTTTTTCTCCTGACATTTCCTTCATTTTCATTTGCTCAGTTTCATCTTGTTTCCCAAGTCATATCCTACTGGACGACACAAGGCATGCTGCATATATAGTAACAAGCTGTGCTACCACTAATATTTAAAGAGCAGTCATGAATGCTGAAATGGCCCTGTAATCTTACTTAATATATTGAATCCAATCCAATTTTTCTTGCACATATCACACCATACCTTTCTTTTTTCCAGCACACTTCATTATGTCTCTGCATCATTATGCACATGTGCATGTGTTTATGTGCATTGTTCATTTATTATCTTCTCATGGACAAGTTTCACTTCGTTTTCCCCAGGCTACTCCACTATTGACGTGTCAGCTGTGAAAATCTCAGACAGACTTCATCCTTTCTTTTTTTTTCAAATGTGCTTGTCTGTCACAGGCACTATTTAAATAGTAATACATCTATGGAAATCACACATAGTTTATTTAAAAGGCCCCGAAGCTCCCTCACAGCAATCATTTAACACTGGCAGGTCAGCCAGCTAGTACCTCTGTTGTTCTTTTTCTGAATAATACAATAAAATGCAACAACACCTGTATTGTGCCTTTCAAACAGAGTACCTCGGAGCACTTCATACACAAATAACATAACTTTTAAAATGAGTGCTGTAGACTCAGGATAGTTGCAAGGTGGGCTGAGAAGAGAGAGGCTGATAATAGGAACCTGAACTTGAAAGAAGAATCATGGGGACAGGCTGCAAGTGAATCTCAACTCCTATACATGAGTGCTGTGCTGCACAAGATGCTCCACTGGCAGGAAAAGGGTTGTAGCAAGAGAGCTGTGGGGATTGGATTGCTCTGGAGACTCTTTTATGTTTTACTTTAATGAATGTTTCTTTAATCATCTCTAAGCAGGCAGTGTGCAGATTTTAAATATATGCACTGACAGGCATACAAACTCAGGTTTTTTCTTAGGTTCCTTTTTTGCAGAGTGAAACATCATGGAAAATCAAGTGACAGCAAGACTGGCTGTTATAACAGATTTTCTCTGAAGGACGAGGGCAATCCTGTCTGTTTCCTGGGTTTTGGAAAGACAATCCAGGCTATGGCTCTGCTGTAGAACAGGAGCACTAGTTGCATACTCACGGGAACAAAATGTGAATACGATTTCTTCTTACTACTACAAATTTTCCAAAGCAAAAGTGGGAATGGGGGAATGACTTGGAAAAGAATGAATTCTTTATGACATTAGGGCATACATTTTTTTCACAGGTTGTGGTTAAACTGTGGTAGATTTTTTTCACCCATCCTTTTGAGACTTCTGCTTAGGACATACTAGTATGTTTTTGATCCATTTTCTCTTTGCCTAGGCTTTCCTGATTGTGTTCCACTTTTTATTTTTTATTTTTACTATCAAACATTCATGTCAGCTTAGGACAATGTTGACATAGTCTTCTGTAACTGGTGAGATTTGTATACATTCCTCTTATAAGGCTGGCTTTAAAGAAATGCTGTGAAACACTTTGTCACTAGCTGTCAACCAACTTTTGCCCTTAAAAAAGGAAATGATGCATTTATTCACATGTGTCTTCCCAACCGCATTAGGGAAGGCAGCAGAACATCTGCATAATGTTGTCCTTTGTTGGTGATGATGATCACAATACAGTCGTTAAAGTGAGATGAAGTATGTAGGGGAGAAACTTGTAAAAAGAGATGCTCTTCAGCACATTTATGATGTGCCCTGGTTTTCTTAGAAGACACTTTGAAAGAAACCTCCCAGTAGGGAGGGAGCTGTGATATTTTCTGGTAGGTCTCATGGTTAGACAAGGGGACGACACACTATAGATTAGATACATGCTGTAGGATAGATGCAGCTATGTGAAGTCATCAGATTGGATGAAATGATTCTGTCTTAGTGCTGAGCTTGTGTACTAGTCAAGGTAGTATGTGTAATTCATACTGCATATTTGCCCTGACAAAGAATCAGATAATATTTAGTATCATGGCAGCTGATATGCACGTGTCATATACATGAGAAATCTTAAGTGAGAGACCTGGTTTGTCCAAGGCTGTTTATGATAGTGTCTCAGTAGATAAGCATTCTGCACTACTTTTATAGGTAGAAATATCCTTTTAGAAGGGAACAAGATCAAGCCAGCAAAATGAACGGGATTGTATTTGATGCTGAGAGCCCCGTGACCCATATCTGACACAATTTTGCAGTTAATCAGGAAGCTCCATTTATGTTGAGTAATCTGAATCCATTTCATAATCAGACTCCCTCAGACGGAGCATGCCGTGAGAAAGATCAGAAAGAATAGGTATGAATATTTTTATTTTTTTTTTACTAAGGAGAGATAGTGCAAGAACCTAAAGTCAATGGCACTTTGAAATCAATAACAATCAATTCTGTAACAATCTGGAAGGCAGTGATACCTGACAGAATAGTCAAGGTGTCAAATTTTGTACAAGTGAGTTCCCTGATGTCACAGCAGCAGCCTTTAAATGTATTTTGCTGTAAGATTCATCAGATCAGAACTGCAGCAAAAGGACAAGATGGTGAAAAAAATGTAACGAAGACTTGGTGAATAAACTGAAATGTGATGAGGCTGGAGAATAAAGTAAGTCTGACTTTTCTGATAATGCATAGGTAAAGATTAAAATAGACAATGTCTAAGAAAAGTAGGCCAAGAGTGATTATAGCAAAAGACTTTAAACTGTAAGATATAGAATTTCTTAAAACATACAATTCATATAAAGATTCATTGCATAAAATGTGGGAACATGTAAAATGATCCTTCGAGAAAGACACATACAGATATTTATCACGGGGGAGCAGCAAAGAAAAGCAGCTACTTTATTGGCAATGGTGGTTTTTTTTTTCCTTAGAAGATGATTAACATAAAATGTTTCTGTCTCGATTTTAAAGTTTTGCTACAAAAACATCAATGCCAAAACATGGTTTCAATCCATAAATGTATAACAGTGAATTAAGGGGTTGTGTTAATGCCTGTTCTCAGAAATTAGATGACCTCACCAGGGACACACAACTGTGTCCCCTTCCAAAAGAAGTCAGAAGCAGAGCATCCCTGAAGTCTGTGGTTACCCTGTATGTTGCAGGGACAATTGCACCAAGAAATGCAGGCCCTACAGGAAAATAGGGACATGCAGTAGCCAAAATGCTACTGCCTTAAAAATATTCTGGTCAAAAAAAAAAAAAAAAAAAAAGCTGCTCAACTGAAATATTTTCATTGCGGGGATGCTGGGCATTTTCAATGGAAAATCCAATTTTGCTAAGAAACTGAACATTCTTCATGAAAAAATGCACCTGGTTAAAAACACAGAATCCTTTTGAAAAGTTGGCATTGTAAAACTGTGAATGCAGCCTCTGCTGTTACCTAGCCTAACATCAGGATGTAAGAAACATTATTTCTAGTTCTTATTTCTGCTTTTTCTCATTTGTTCACCAGCCACTTGAGCTGAGTCACTGATCCTGTCCAGTTGTCTTTTGCAAAATTTATGAAGTAGATGTAATATTCCTAAGGGGTGTAACAAGACTTATCTACCACTAGTAAAATGCTCTGGGGTGCTAAAATGAAAGGTTCTATCTGAATGGTATTGTGTATAAACCATTATGTTGAAAGATATTCAATGCTGATGATCTTATTCCATCAGGATTTTGTACTCTGTAGTCTCAAAGGAGAGACATCAGCCCGAGATAGTTACAAAACCTCAAAGGAAGAAAAATAATTTCTCCAGCCACTATCTTGCAGCAATATGCACCAATATTTAGTTATATTCTTGCCACCAGACACAATACTGAATACATTCTGCAAAAGAAACAAAACAACTTTGTAAAAGCTCACACTTCAAAGCCTGCAAGCAGAGTTCAGCTGGGGGTTTTAGCCCTAAACCGACATTTATCATTCATAAAGACCCTGTGGGCTTTCTTCAAGGTCTGTCAAACCTACTATCTCATATGTATACAAAACATGACTAACTCCATGGCAGAGGCACTGTAAGCAACATATCTGATCATTTTATGGGACCTTTGACAGATACTAACCTAGAAAATATTGTTCAACTTCACTTCTCGCAAAGTTGAAATGCTGGCAAACAAATCTCCAGCATGGTTACTGGTGCTGTGTGTCTGGGAATGAACATTATGTGGAATATGACGAACAAGGTTTTATTTAAAAAAAAACAAACCCAAACAACTTTTTTTACAATCTTGGCTTTGCTGACCCAAAAATCTTGACTCAAAGACCTTGAACTTTGAGCTTGCATTTAAGATTTCAGCTTAGGAGAGAGCAAGGTTACCCAAATCTTCTTTGCTGACATTTGACTGCTAAACTAAAATAACAGAAGGCAAATAAACGCATAGGGGGAACAGGAACCACCCGAGGAAATATCTCATTTGAATTGAACTGATACTCTGGCAGGAGGGTCTCTTGGCACAAGAACAGAGGAAGGAGAGACTGAGTTAAAATGCTCCAGGGCTGATAAAGGATTACAAAGCAGGAGATACAGGAGAAAAAGAAAAAGGAATTTTAGACATTGCAAATAGATGGTATTTGTCTGGGTGTAAAGCATAAAAACAGAAGTGGTTGGTGGGCTGTACTTGCGACTACTTAATCAAAAGGGCTTTTTACCCTTCACCTTTTTTGTTTCTGTTAATTTCTTATTACTAAACTAATACATGGGTAGTCAGTGGTAATGGCATGACTCATGTAAAATTCTGTTTCTGTGATCTATCATTGTACCTTTAGTGGGTGTATCATACAAGCTCTGGTCAGGCACCAAATAATCCTTTCAAAAAAGCAAACTTTTGGGGCTGTTTGTAGAGTTCACATGCAGCATATGCAGGAAGGTTAAATTAAGAATATTTCTGTCAGAGGTATATGGGTCTGAGCAACTTAACAAATGAGCAACCATGGGCTATATTTTGCTAAGCTCTCCCAGTGTCAATTGTCCACTTTGTAACGGAAATCCTAGCTCTGCCTCTTTGTGCTCTTATATTTCATGCCATTTCCTGATTTGCTTTTAGTCCTCTAGTTTGAAAGATCATCCAGTTGGTTCTGTGTTTTTTCTGTGTCAACGGGCTTCCGAGTTTTATGTCATCACTAAATTTCAATAGTGCACTCTTAGCTTTTGTAACAAGGTTGCTAGCAAAAACATTGGTTAATATTGTTTCCAAGGCTGAATCTTGAGGAACAATATTTGCAATTTTCCTCTCCAAGGATGATGATCTCTCACCAAAACTGCCGTTTCCCTTTCCACTTTGGCCAGCTCTTTATCCAGTTAGGGATAATCTAAATATTTTCTGGTTTGTTTGATGATTTCCCACACAATGTGTGACAAAAGTCTTGACTGAAGACATCCTAAAGGATCAGTTATTTTACCAAAGAAAGATACCAAAATAGTTTGATGTGATCTGTGGTAAAATCATGTTACCCTGGATCTAAGTGCCCATTTGTCACCTTTCTTTAATTATTCTGCTTTTAAATATTACAATTTCTAGGACACAGAGTGTGTTCTCAATATCCTACAGCAGTCAGGAGAAGTGTGTGAGCCTGCCTGTATCAGCCTGCATCCATGTTCTGTGTAACGTTTCATTAGAGGATTCCCAAAATGAGAGTTTATGCTGAGCTTGCACTCCAGAGACCAGTATGCGTGTTAGGCTTGGCTGGAGTCCCTGGTCAAGTATCACCTGCTATAGCTCTTTCACATGTACAGCCTGGTTAATATTCAATGCAAACATATTCTGTCCTCTTTCATGAATGCAATATGGATCTCCTTATTGTCATCAAAATGAGAGACTTTCTACCTAGTGCTGATGGCAATTTCACTGGCTGATTTTAAATGGAGGAAACGTTGCCAAAATGGCACTTTTTAAATGGAGAAAACAGTAATTCTGTCATACTGTAACAGAATAGCGTACAGGAGCATCAGCACAACCAATATCAGTTGCCAATAAAAAAAAACGAGCAGAGGTGGATATTCAACTATTTCACATACTTGAGTGAGCAACTGAAAAGAGGCATGCTGCGCAAAACTGTGATTAAAACAAAGTCAGTGGTAAAAAGACTAGAGCTCCTAATAATTATTCACATTCAAATATAAAATGCAGTTTGATGTATTTGCAACACTTTCAATGGAATTTTGAATTGTATAATCAGTTGCACCTGATTATAACTGGTTTATAAATCAACAAGATTAATGAGTTGCTTAAAATATGGTACTGTTTATATTTCCAGATTGGATGATTTATGTAAATAGCCAACACAGAACTGTGAGCTCCACATTCCAAATAATTGTAGCAAATAGATAACTAAAAGTTAATTTCTATTGTTACATGCATATATATTCGGTATTGCGGCATGCAGGTATTCACAACAGACTTTGCTGGCAGAGAACTATTCATTTGAAGTTTCTCTACTGTTTAGAAAAGTTAATGTAGTAAAGAATTTATTTTTTGAGCAAGGCAAATTGAAGAGAAAAAATTAATTAATCAAAAACTTTATTCAAGTCTGATTATTTGCTCATATGCAACATTATGAGACTCTCAACTCGTACTTGGATTGATTATGCTATATTGTACATCTGTGACACAGCTGCAATGAGGAAAAAAGACAAAACAAAAATAAAATTGTGCCTTATGCTTAAACCTTAGGTCTTTTGCAGATGAATTTCTGGCTCACAACACTGAAATGTCATTTGGATGTTGCTACAATTCCCAAACTGAAACAAATGGAGCAAAGACTTCCAAAATAGGCATTGTTTTCTTATTAGTCAACAAGCTATGAAAAGAAACCCCCATTCCTTTATTATTTGAGCTTGGTTGGCTCTCCTAAGCAGTTCTCTGCCAGAATACTTACCAGTCCAAAAAAAGCAGCTCAGACAAGTAACACCTGTGGACAGACTTTTCAGTAAGACCTGTAGCAATAGGACAAAGGGTAATGGTTTTAAACAAAAAGAGGGTAGATTCAGATTAGCTATAAGGAAGACGTTTTTACTGTGAGGGTGGTGAAACATGGAAAGAGGCTGCCTGGAGAGATGGTAGGTGCCCCATCCCTGGAAACATGCAAGGTCAGGTTGGACGGGGCTCTGAGCAACCTGATCTAGTTAAAGATGTCCCTGTTCATTGCAGGGGGCTCGGACTAAGTGATCTTCAAAGGTCCCTTCCAGCCCAAACTGTTCTATACTATTGTTCTATAATATCCTCATCAAAATCCATTACAAAGTTATCATTTACAATGATAACACAAAGCCAAGCTCTATCATGATTTTTATCTATTTAATTTAAATTCTAAAATGTGATATTTGTACAATAGATTCATTCTTCTGCATAATTTCATAGAATTCCTGTAAAAAAACCTCAACACTGGGAGGAGGGAGAGAGCTCCATTTTGTCTTTTCTGGGACCTGTCTTCCCTCTTATTTTATATGATGGACAAAAAAAGCCCTCTTCTCAGTTTTTCAAAACTGCTTTTAAAGATCACAAAAATTAAGAAACTTTCGGTGAGTCATAGACATTTTCAAAGGTCTCCTAGCTCAATCTTTCATCAAAAATAAATAGAAAATGAATTGACTCTTTAAAATAACATAAGCAAAGAAAAGGAAAGTGAACTTTAGTATTCACGACCTAATTTACATTCCCTGCTTGTTCTGGCAACTCTTGTAGTTAACAGATGGTGCAAAGGCAAATGCACCTTTTGATTATAGGAAAAATGAAAAAAAAAAAAGTGATTTTGGAAATGTGCTCTCTTAAGCATAAGAAATTAGGGCTAGTTCACTTGTATTAGTAGTTTATAACACGATCAAGCAAATTAGAGGAAATTGAGTGTCTAATTCTAATTGCTTTTCAGGCCTCTAAAAATACATCCCATTAGCCCCAGTTCAGGAAGCAGCTCTGTTCAAGAAATCATGCTGGTTCCTAAATATGGCCATCAATGTCATTGAGTTCATTGCTTAACTCCAAAGTCTCCAACAAATCCAAACCAGTCAGGTACCAGTGTGACATTATATAATTCTTCACGATCAAACAGACTTTCAGATGTTTACTTCCTTCACTGTCTGAGCTCTGCAATGGGCATGATGAATATAAGAGGGTCTCCACCATTTCACAAAGGAGTTTCAGGGCTCACCAGAACATCCAGAGTAACAGCTCCCCACAATTCCTTTCACAACCAAAGACTAACAACAATCAGCACTGACAGAAGGATAATCCTTATCATCAGCTCACTAACTAAATGGCTTTTCTGGTTGTCCTGATGGTTCTCTGCATTGTAGTGGAGCCCAGACAGCCTTGCTGCAGTTGGGCAGCAGAATGCCAATTGGCTCTGACAGCAACAGTGATTAACTCTGATGATACAGGTGCATCTGTGGGAATACCTCATTTGCCACACCTACCATACTGTTGCCTTTATTTCCCATTGCAGATAAGCCTGGTATCTTTTTCAGAGTATTAATGGCCATGGTCAGCATGCAAACCTTATTTTTTAATTCTTTTCCTCTTTGCTTTGATTTTCATTTTAACATGCATAAAGGCCCCATGGACATTTGATATAAGCTTTTTAAGAATGCAGGCTGGCTTCTCTGGGCTACTGTTGAGGAAAACTACAGTGGATGTAAATGCAGGTTTCACCTATGAAGGCAAATTCTGGCTTGGTTTTTAGTTTTTGGTTTTGTTACAAGCTCCCACCTAGCTGAAAAAGTTGTTCAGCAGGCACATGTAATATTCCATTTCAAATCCAAGCCAGAACCTAGGCTCTCCTCAGGGGTACATTAAGGCACCCAAAATTGTAATTGACATTCAGCCTCCATGAGACTTCCCTTTTAAACTCTCTTTAAAAATACAGCTCTTCTGTGTTTCACTTCAAAGTGGAGTGTGTTGCTCATCACAACTTTGTACTGAGCTTTTGAAGCTTCCCTCCTCTGCAGGAGTTAAATGAAAAGTATTAAAAGCACTAATTACTTCATAACTGGCTAGTATCAAGAAATAAAATTACATTCCAAATGTATTCCTGTTTCCTCGCACTTTTTGCATACATGAAGTATAATATTGCTTGAATCTCTCTTCAGCTCTCCTCCATGTTATCAGAAAGTTGCAGTTGGAGCTTTCAGTGTATCTTCTCTGCCAGCCAGGGTAATTTATTTAATTTTATTTATAACTCAGATCACTCTGTTAAGTGGATGTTTTTCTGTTGATACTTCAAGAACAATATTGTTCATGCCTATTTCTCTCTCTCTAAAACTATCATGTTGTTTTACCATATCTTCAGAACAGATTTTGCTATATTAGTATTTATGTGTGATAAAGGACTCTGAAGTGATTCATACTGCTCTGGTCATCTGGTATTTTGACTGAGTCTGGGGACAGGAATAAAACTGTCTTATTTCTTAAGAAGTTAACTGTTCCAGCTTGACAATTCCCCAGCTGGAAACATGTTTCTATCATTTTCATCTGTTTTTCAACTGGGTCATGATTGTCACAAGTTTTGAGGTACCATATATATTTTTTTTTTAATTGATTCAGAAGGTTTCTGTGGTGAAAGAAAAGGAATCAAATTTCCCACTTCAGGAGATAAAAAGGATTCATCCTGTTCAGGTTTAGAATGTCATAAGGAGTTTGTGAGATTTTGTTCTTGACATGGGATATCCTTGTAGTTCATTGGTTGGTAAGATTTCTGGACTTATATCAAAAGTCTATATTCATATGTGTGGTGAGTTGACCTTGGCTGTACACCAGGTGCCCACCAAGCCGCTCTGTCATTCCCCTCCTCAGCAGGACAGGGTGGGGAGAAAATAAGATGGAAAAAACTCATGGGTCAAGATAAAGGCAGTTTAATAAAGCAACAGCAAAGGCCACGCATGGAAGCAAAGGAAAACAAAAGATTTCATTCATTACTTACCATCAGTAGGTGATGTCTGGCCACTTCCCAGGAAGCAGGGCTTCAGTACATGTAGTGGCTGCTCAAGAAGACAAATGTCATAGTAACGAATGCCCCCTCCTTTCTCTCAGCTTTTATTGCTGAGCAGACGTCACGTGTTACGGAATATCCCTTTGGTCCATTTGGGTCAGCTGTCCTGGCTCTGCCCACTCCAAGCCTACTGGTGAGAGGGAATGTTGGAGAGACAGCCTGGATGCTGTGGGAGCACTGCTCAGCAGCAGCCGAAACCCTGGTGTGTTACCAACACCTTTCTAGCCACCAGTACAAAGCAGGGCTGCTATGGAGGAAATTAAGCCCATCTCAGCCAGACCCAATACAATATGTTAAAATCAGTGGTTTCCAGTTTTTTGAGATTCGGCAAGGATGTGGTCTTTATGAATAGTCCTGCAGAACAGGTTTTTTCTTGGGTTTTGTTATTTTTTTTTAAAGAGAACAGTTGTCATTTTAAAAAGGTATGCACAGGGTGTTTTAGTGTCATTTATTACCCTGATTAGGGAACAGACACATGGAACAAACATCTTATGCTTTATATGGTACTTATAAAACATTTTTCCTGACATTAGATACAAATGCCGTTCTATTCTGGTACCACGTCTTGTATATAACTCTTTTGGATCTCTTGTTACCATAACAACAGAATGAAAAGTGGGAAGAGGTTAATATCGTAATTCATTTTTTCACTTTGTTTATTCCTTCATCTAAAGATTGTCTTCTTCATGCTGAAGATGCTTACATTAGAGTTCAACTGGTGAAATACAAGTAATAATTATGCAGAGGTCAATGCGAGAGGTGGGGGAAGCTGAGGGACAGGAATCAACATTTTAAATAAGAACAACTGATTTCTCCCTTAGGAACTGTTTTTGTTGCACAAAAAGGAGTTCAAGCAACCTCATCTTCTCTGTCTCTCTGACTTTGTGCTTTTTCTCCTTCTCATGCAGATAAAGGTACAATATGAAATTTCTTTAGGACAGTGCATATGCCAGATAGCAAACAATAATTTCTAGTGCATAAAGTTCCTTTATGTCATTGACATGGTAAGCAGGTCTTCCTTCGTCTGCAGATGTGGGCTGCAAATAAAGAAATATGTCATGGATCACCTCAGATCTGGCAGCTTCACAAGACTGGCACCTGGGAAAGCAATCACTATGCTTGGCAGGTCTGATGTACACTAAGAAATTTCTAAGAAACAATGCACATTTTAACTGTCCATTCGGAATAATTTTCAAGAGAATGAAACTATCTTGCAAAGGGGGGTCTTATTCGCCATTTAAGTCCAGTTAGGAATTCAATGTAAGATGCAAGTGACTGAGAAAAGATAAGACAAATGCTTGTTCTATTCACAATGTTAAATGCCATCTTCTGAACTTAAAGTCTCATGTGCCACTGCTCTTACAGAAAGCTGCTAACCAAGTCTAAAATATCAATGAGATTATGATCCTGTGAAATATGTTTGAAATGCAGCATACATACTGTAACAATAAACTTGATAAGTCTTGTTTGTAATGCGCAACACCTACTTACTTTAAGAACACTTCTTTTTTTAGAATTTTGTCACAAGGTGGTGAAAAAATCTACAGAGAACTCTGAAAAGTAAAAACGCAGTAGAACTGTAGGGCATGTTACTCTCTCCAAGGTGGTGAAAACATAAAACTGTAGGGGCTACTTTACAAAAGACCAAAGGGACAATTTATAATTACATTGGGAGAGAAAATGTTTTACTTATTAATTTTTATTTCTTTTGTTCATACTTTGCACATTTTAAACCATCTGCATCATAAGTGACTGAAATATAAAATGAAAAAATACTTTCTTATGGTCATTCTGCTTTTTTCCTCTTCCTTGTGGTGACAGTGCTCTGTGCAGGGAGCCAGGAACTCAGACTGTACATCAGCTCTTGTTTTCACCACTTATTTGCTGTGCCTCTGTTTACATCGCTGTGCATTAGTATCAGGATCATTTCACAGCATCTTATTTGCAGGAATCGGGGAGCTGACTTTTCCTTTTGGTCTGTAACAGCACAGGGTGGTGGAAAATGCCGTGGTTATCCTACTGCTATGCACAACCAGTACAGCAAAGGTCCTATAGTGTGAATAATTTGCCATTCAAGAGAGAAGCCAATAGAAAATTGTTACTTCTTAGACTGTTTTTCTGGTGGAGCTAGAAACGTTGTAAGTGAATTTGCAGCTCTCAAATTTTCTCATTTGAACCAGAACCATCTGTAAAATGGGTGGAAAACATATTCAAAAGATCTCACAAAGTACTTCACATCTGCAAAGTGATATGATGCCCATGTCTTTGTGTTACACCACATGCAAAATATTCTTTATAATCTTTACATACTTTGAGGGCTGAAGAAAACAGCTGAGGTCAATGCACTGCCGCCTTCTCTGCTTTTTTCATGCTGAGCAAATAGCAGCACTGAGCACACTAATCACTAATCAGGGTCACGTCAAAGCACTATAATGTCTCCATATTCTAAATCACTTCCAGTGTATTTAATTCTGTTTATATTCCACCTTTGTAGCTTATTTTCTTTCTTCTGTTTACAGTATGGACTACTAAGAGTATACTAAGTAATTAATGAGTTATAAAGGGTAAAACTGTTATGAAATCCTAAATCATTTAAAGCCAATTCACAGATCACAGAAAGTTCAGACTGAGGAAAATAGAATGTGAAGAGAACTGCAGCTTAATTTGTAGACCTTGAACTATGCTTTTAAATATACAGTAACATTTAATATAAGAAAACTGATAGCAGCTTCCCTCTCTAGTAAATGCTAATTGTCATTAGACTGTATAATAAAATATTATTAGGAAATAAATTAAAAAAGTAGTAAAAAGAGAAGTGCAAAGCGATTTCAGTCCTGTTGTGCTTAAACATTGCACAGTGTTCTATCTCTCAGTATATAATTTCTTTCTCTCCCCTGTCTTGTTTTCACATCTTTTTGCCCTGAGCACTCTAACATCTCTGTGTGGTCATTCGGGTTTTATTTTTTGTTCATTTAATTGCAGATAATCTGAGGGCATTAAAGCTTTATGATTCATTTACTAGAGAGAAATGCAAGTTGAGTCACTTTGTAATAATTTGTTTTGCTGTAGTATAATAGCCATGTTAGGGCATTTTTTGTTAAGACATCAGCGCATTCTGTAATCTGTGCTATTACCATATATTATACCACACTGTATAATTTATAAATTGTGGAAGTGATTATTACAAATTAATTCGGCTTTAACTGAGTAGACTGCTGAGCACAGTGCTTCAGCAAAGAAACAGGGAACGTGGTCCTAGATTCACAGAGTCGAGCTCAGCATTGCCACGCCTAGTTGTCATCAGTTTTCCTCCCTATGCAGTATTTGCAGTGCCTCAGAGTGGCATATAACAGACACAACGTGTTTGAAGTGTTACATGACCAGCAGGAGGAGGGCTGTCTCCTTGCCATTTTCTGCAGCTTGGTCTTTTCTGTAAGGGTAGAGGTTTATTTACTGACTCTTCTTTTGGATTTATGAGCCACGACTGTCCCTCTCTTAGAGTATCTCTTGATCATAATGATATCTTTTATTCACATGAGTAAAAGTGGGCATGGAGAGGCTTATGTGGCAATTCCTGCCCCAGTTAATGGTCCATTATAAAAATATAAACAATTACATAGTGAAGCTTTACAAGGTTTGTTTCTTATTTTTCTAATTGATTTTTAATAATAATATCATTATTATTATTATTGCTATAATTATTATGAATAATGATAATAAACACTATTATTATTATAGGACAGCAGCTCAAATACATCAGAAGGAAGAAATACGGAGTCAACACTACACAAGCTGTTGAGAGGTTTTCTGTGGGACTAACGGTGAGCAAGTGGAGGCTCACCTAGCTTTTCCATTGGATAGGCCATACAATTAGTGCTTTAAAAACCGAAGTTTTAATCTTCACCCTCCCATTTCTGCAGACAAATAAAAAAAGGTAGTTCAAAAGGCAAATGTTAAGACTCTTATTTGGAGAGATAAGAAGATGTAAAGCACAATGAAACAGTCACAGTGTCAAAAGGACACAGAAAATGCATATAGATGATTAAACCATAGTGGAAATTTCAAAGTGCCCAAAGCTCAGAAAAACATGGTTATAAAAATATAAAAGTATAAAGAGTTGCAAGAGAAAACAGCACAAACATTTTAAGTGTCAATAGGTTCGAGTAAGGTTCTTAGAAGTCTTCCATCGTACAAATGAGATATTCAGGAGGTGAATGATTTGAATACCAATTCAGAAATATTTTGTACTTTCATTTCATTTTTTTTCACTTTTCCCACAGGTTTGATGCTTGTGGGGAAGCACCCAGAGATGTGCACTGTTGTGGGCTGAGCGAGGTTCATTATGCTCACCAGCCAAGCTGCCAAGCATCAGCATTTCCATCTCAGTCACGGCTTTGGCAGCCCCAGCACGCTTTCCTGCAGCCCTGCTGAAAGACCATGAATCCAGCTTTGTTACAGGAGAAACCTGGAGTCCCTCCTTCTGTCTTTCAGAAGCTACTGTTTGATCACTGTTGTGTGATTAATGAGTAATTTATCTGTTGCTCAGAAAGGTAACTGGCACTTTTTTTCTTTTTGCAAATGCTAAAATCACCACAGAGTATGGGTTCTGTGTGTGTGTGTGGTGGGAAAGTCAGGTGTTAAAAATCTCAGTTAGCATTGAACTCTGCACATACTTTTATCAGAAAGGGGGAGCTTTCAAAATGTCAAAACATTTTATTTTGAAAATGTGCAAGTAAAATGTTGTGACATTTTCAAAATGAAATACTTCGTTAAAGAAATGGTGAAACATTTTGAGAAACAAACCCTTCAACTTAGTATTTCAAAACCCCCTCTCCATTTAAAAACTGTCTTCATTAGAAGAATAAAGTCAGAAGGAGAATAAATAATTTGAACTGAAAAAAATGTTTTTTAGTTTGACTCAAGCTGATATATTAATGTTTTTGTTCTGTTTCATTGAAAACCTTAAAAACTTTCCCCAGCACCCTTTTATTTTGACTGGTTGCTGCTTGTTCTCCCATCCAACCACCAATGTGAAATGCATTAGAGATCTAGTTTTGAGCTTTCACTTTTCTGCTTGTCCTTATGTTTACTGTTTTCCTCTTGCTTATTCTTCTCTCTTTCCTGGAATAAATGATTGATTTTATTTAAAAACTACTGAAACTTCTCCTCTTTAGCTGAATACCCCTTAATCACTGTACTTGCCCATTTGCTTACACACTTGGCAGAGAGATGAGGCTTCAGTTGTGGTCTGCAGTCCACCCCAGGGCAGCAGTTACACAAGAAGAAAGGATTTTACAGCTCTGACCATATCTGGATCCAGAGTAGGCTGAAGAGGACAACTTATATTTATCCTTTTTTTTTAAATCAGATCTATGTGAAGTATTTCTAAAATGCTTGTTGCTGGTATTTCTCCAGCTTTCACCAACCAACCTGTCCAGCTGCAGCCTAGTCACGATCCCATTTTCTGATCCATGGACACAGAGCTGTCCTATGCTTCCCGGTTTCTCAGGCGGTGAGAAGCAAATTTCTTTCTGCCTAAGGAGTGGCCCATCAAGCATTCTTTATTTTTCTATCTTAATGAAGGGCCAGTAGGAATGTAAACCACTTTTAATCAGTTTTTAATCAACTGGCAGTATACTTTCTATGAGTGAAACAGGTGCTTGATACCATTGAGCCCCTTTAGCCACTGACAGAAAATAAATTACTCCTTAAGCCCCAAGAAGTACTTCCTGTGATTCAGAGGCAAGCCCTGTGGCAGGGCACCATGACCATTTTCATTTTGGACTTTCTGTATAAATGAGCAAGATGACCCTACTTCCTGCAGCTGTCAGACAGTCACAAGCAAGAAACTCACTGTGGACGACTCATGTAATCAAAGAAACAGCCACAAGATGCTGAAATTAAAAAAAAAAAAAAAAAAAAAAAA
>VFFE01007096.1:1230642-1244319 GCA_008921705.1 Burhinus oedicnemus
AGACAAGTATTTTTCTTACATATTTTTCACAGGATGGTATGTCTTCTGTCTGTTCTATAAGAAACCAGTGATATAACCTCATTTTGTTCTTCTGCACATGGTGAAAAACCAGTTCTATGATAAGATTTTGAAAGACAGTTGAAATTCTCTACCCGACAGGAGGTTACATGCAGTGTTTTTAAAATATGATTTATTCTCAGTTCATTATTTTTGGATAGGGACAGTTAGTTTGCTGGTCATTGCTCACAAGTGTAAGGTGTTGATGACTCACTATAACATAGTGCTTAAAGTTTTTTTAGTATTGGCCTCTGATTGTTTTAATTGTAACTTAAAATCTAAACATGGAAGGTTACATTGCAGCTGCTTTACTGATTGGGAAAAGGGTTTCTTTTCAGTCTTTTCAGTCCTGTGAATTTTTGGAAGGTTTAAGGAGCAGCTTTTGGGCATGATTGCCAGAAATCTGCCAAACACAGTCATTTTTCTATCTCTGCACACAAAACTTTACATCAATATGTAAGTACATAAAGGCTGTCTCTCACCTCCTCCCATTCCAAAACTGGAGGCCTGCCCTTGTGTAGGAAGTAAAAGATGAAGCCAGCAGAACTGAGCCACAGCTGGCAATTTTAATCTGATCTAGCAGATCTGCTGCACATACCTCCCTGCTCACTACAGTGCAGTTTGCAGGATAATTAAACTAAGGTCAAAAATATTGAATGAGGTAAGAACATGCACCAGTGTTTGGAGTGCAGGATGCATCACGCATCATGCATCTTTGGAGGTTACACGTGGCTATATATGCAGCACTCGTCCTTGTGACATTCTGTATGGCCGTTGCAGGATAAAAATGACCTGGCACACAAGAAGGAGAACCTGCCATGCATTGTCTTTCTTCTGTCCCATGCAAGTACATAAGGCCTGGATATGCTTTGCCTGGGAGTTACCAACTCCAGACATAGCAACAGCAAGATTTGTTGAAACAGCAATCTGAGCAAGGTGGAAATGGCAGGTGTCAACTGAAGCAAACTGTCCTATAAGATTGTGTCACAGAACTGCCTCAATGTAAGACCACTGCCACGGAAATCTATGACAAGGAATGGGGTTTTCAGTGGGAAAATCCATCATCAGCAATGGAAATGAATCTATTACAGTTGATGAATATTTACAGAATGGAAATTTTTATAATAACCACAATCTCTGGCTCCCAATAACAGCCAGACAGCTAAAGAACTGAAATAGTTCTGCCTTTTTTTTCACTCAGGTAATTATTCATTAACAGCAGGCACTATTTCTGCTTACCAACAATTAATAGCAGGTAGTAACCATTTTGCAGGTGGCATAATCCTAATACAGCTGAGATAGTCCAGCAATATTTATTTGTGTATTTATTGACTGACTCTGGAGTTTAATAAGGAAAAATCTATGAACTCCAGCCTTCTGTGATGAATGTGTAACATTTTTGCCATTTCTTTTCTACTCTAATATTTTGCTAAATTTTCTGTTTAAAATCACCCATCACTAAGTTCTTGCAAAAGAATTCTGCAAAAAGTGAATGGAAAAATTGTTTTGCACCAAAATGACTCTCTTAATCAACAGAAGAGCAAAATTGTTTCCTTTTCTGATGTGCTCATTATAGGATGATAATATAGGATGACCTCCATTTGCCAGTATTGATGTTTCCTCATTGATGAAAGGCTGCTTTTATCACAAATTGAAATTTCAATTTCAGTAGTCAGTACTGTTCCTCAGATGTAATTTTCCCCGTATATGAAGAATATATCCTGTTCTTTTGCAGGTATTTTTCCTGTATTTTTATTTGTTGCTCTAGAGAATCTGAGTGAGGAAGAAATCAATAGTCCAGTGTATTTCAATGGAAAACTAAATATCAGACTGAATAATCTGTAGATACTGATGTGAATTCACGAAGATGAAAAGCCACTTTCAAAAGTACAGTTTTAAAGACCACTTCCAAACAGAAATCAACGCAATGAAATAGAAGCTGTAAAATGCCTAAGAGCTCAGTATTGTTAGGTGACTTAGGCACTTAAAAGACTAAATCTCATTGAGAGTCAGTGATTTTTAAACTCCTAAATCACTTCTATATTTGAAATTTGGGCTAACAAATCACACAGAAAGCTCAAACAATTTCACCCATTGGCACTGCAGTGTCTGTGCAGGAGGACAACATATCTTTTGGAGTGTGTGATTCCTACATAACGACAGCTATGGTTTTAAGAGTTTTATGAGAACTCTGGGGTTTTTGTAACTCTTTTGACACTTTTCTGAAAGCTTTAGGAACCAAGCCTGAATTAGAATAATTCAGAAGGCAATAACGCTGCCTCCTGCGTCCTGTCCACCACTTGCACAAGAGGAGCAGAAGAGGGGGTCGTTAGATAGAATCTAAATGCATATGTCTGGGGGCAGAGCTTAGGCCAAATACCACCTCATCTTTACTTCTGTGCATCACCTGTGTCTGCAGTTAGAAAATGGAAATTTCCTGTATCTCTTTCCAATGCAATTACTTGGGTTTTTAAAAACAAAACAAACAAACAAAAAGACCATAACAAACCCTAAAACACCCTTTATCAGGGTTTGATAACATTGTTTTTTACATTACCTGTTATTTCAACTTATTAACCTCTGTTTAGCCTTCTTCAAGCTCTCAAACTTTTTCAAGTTTTTCATTTTGAAAGGCCAAGCACACCATGAATAGAGCTGGATGAAAACATGTTCAGAACCATCTATAATTCTGCATCTGGCCACCACTGAGAAAATCCCACAAAGGGAAAAAAGAGAGAAAGAAAATGCTCCATGCGTGCTCCATGCATAGAGCTGTATCAATCAAAAGCAGTAATTTAGTGCCTCAAACACTGACACGGACTAGAATGGCCTACAATCGTAATAATAATAACAGAGCAAATTTGGACTTAAAAAATATACCTGGAGTAGCCAACAGTTGCCTTCCTCCTTGTGCTGTAGGGATGTGGACAGTCATCTTCCTGACAACATTGCTGAGTGAGGATCCCTGAAGTTTTCTTCTGGTTTTGGAAACCACACTGAAGTGTTGAGCTCATGCCCAAACCTTGCCTTGCCTGGAGCTGAAATGCAACCAAGGCATGCACCCAGAACTTGGACCTGGGAAGGGCTCCTGGTATCTGTGTTTCAGATATCATCTCATTTTTCAGGTAGGAATTTTGCCTCCTTAGCTAGTTCAAATTAAATATTATCAAAATGGATGTGTTTTTGAAAACATGTGTTCTTTTCAGGGCCAGCGTTTTATCATTATCTGGGATCCGATAGTAACTCAGCACAAGATTATGCCTCAGGCATATTTGTGTGGCCCTCATGGGAAAAGAATATCTTCAAACCCTCACACACAGACACAGGGGTACACACACAGTGCAGGAATGGCTAAAGTGGGCTACTGTCTCCAAAGATATCCTGTAGCATTTCTTTCTTATCATTGCGTGTCCATAACCATTATACAGTTCTCAGTCTTCCCCAAAAGTGGCTACTTTAAATTGAGCAGAAATAACCAAGAAAATCTTAAGCTGACCTTTAAGTGTGTAGCCTGCAGGTATGCAGAGAATCAAATATCACAGAGAATCACAGAGAATACAAATTTATACTTGGGAAGAAAACCACTCAGGCTGACTAAAAAAGGCTTATTGTACTGTCATTAAATATGTGCTAACCCTTTTCATGAGATTATAAAAAAGACAAGGAAAAAGATGAAGTCAAAGTGAAAAGGAAGAAGGAAAGAATAAAGCAAGAGAAGTGTTTATTTCAAGAATTCTTTCATATAATCTAGTAGGACAAATGAATTTCTTTTAAAAGAAAAAGTTTTCAAGGTCTGAAACAAGAAATGAATCCTAAAGGAAATGTCTTAAAGATGACTGGGAAAGGATGCTATTCTTGAAATTACATAAACAAAAGGCTTTTCTCTGCTAAATATTCCCCATTTCTTCCTGTTTCTTTCTGCCATATGCAATGACTCCTTGTGCATTAATCTCTTGCACCAACGGGCAGTTGTCTGAAGAAAAGTTCGCTCTTCTGCAGCAAATGATAGGTGCTTCAGTCAGCTGGCAGAGACAAATAAATCATAGGCAGTGATCCACATTCTTGCTTCATTACTTTCAGTTCTATGTGCTAACTTCCTTCTTTTTTAAATGGGACTAAATCCAGGTTCCAAACAGTGAGGTATTATATTTTCTGCAAAACAAAGTAGCTAACCAATACCTGGTGTTATCTAAACAAGGTTCCTTGCAGAGCTCTGTACTCCTTACTGTTGATTTGCTATGCTGATACATGATCTGGGAGCACGCTATATTTTTTTTGTTTTCAGATCATATCAGAAATAGTAGGAGCATCAAGCTTTGTCCACCGGTGTGTTAACAGGCAAGCAGAGAGATGGCAATGGGCAGGAGGGGCAGCCTGTGGAGGAGCAGCTTGTGAGTGACCATGACCCACCTCACTGTGCTTTATTCAGCAAATCAACTGTTTGATGTAGGTTCAGAATGGAACATGAGTTTACCTTACAGTCATTAGTGAGGGCAGCAGTGTCTGCTGTATCAGAAACCACACTGGTGCCAACAACCTCCGAAGAGCTAGGGAAAGGAACCATGCTTTGATCCCTTAAGAGGCACAGAGTTAGATTTTTAGATGGTTAGATGCTTACCATATGATTTTACAAACCCCTTCCATTAATTTGATCAATGCATTTCTTTAAATGTTTACTGCAGCCTGACTTGCAATGAAGGTGTATGTACCAGAGAGTAACCTGATAGTGTATGTACCAGAGAGTAACCTGAAATCTGGGAAGACAGCCCTATTCTTAATAGTTTCCTGCGTAAGTGGCAAAATTTATTACCTCAGTGAAACCTGCCTGACCTATGGCAGGTAGTTTACATCCCTTCAACCAGGAAAAAAAGTCCAACTCAATATTCTGTGGTCCTATTCCTGCAGGGAGCTGACCTCCTGGGCAAGACAAAGAGTATTGCCATTGTGCACATGTCATCCGGCTACCTGCCCATGCATTTTGTTTCTGCTGCCTATCAGGGCTTTTCAGCATGTCATGCTGGGGAACGGTGGAGGTGATGCCCCAGAGGAAAGATTCCTCTGAATGATTCTCCTTTTGTGCTTGTAAGGAGGATGAGGGAGGGATGTTCCTTCCTTCTTCCCCTGTCTCTTCAACAGAGCTCACCTTCTCAAGTTTTACACTCAGGAGATAAATTAGTGAACATGATGTACCAGTAAAACTGGGAGAGTACCTTGAAGAGTTAGTAAAGAACACAGCAAAGTTAAAAAAAATTGTCTTTGAACTTAGGTGCTAGTTTTATTGCCATTCGGAGAAGTAAGAATAATTAACAATTACATAATTAGAATATATTCCAGTTAAGAAATTTTATATTTCATTTCTGCTTGCTCTGCAATTTCTGAATGGAATGGCAGACCGTATCTATTTTCTGTGTGGTATTATGAGTATAGATTTTGCATATATGTCCTGTCTGAAAAGCGTTGTATGTTTTGGTAAATAGTATTTTATATCTTCCCTAAATGGTGAATACATTTGTATTAAAGCCTCTGAAAACTAGGAAATTACATTCAAGTCCAAATTCAAACATTTGCTAAAGAAGGCTTATGGTCAAAATAGTCCCTGCCCTAAACACTGGTCTCGCGAAGTGGTGTCCCAGGTCCTCCCTCCTCCAACACAGGAGCCTGGTCTGCAGAGACTGCAAGGCACATCTTCTGTTAGGCAAAAGCTCTGGATAAGCTGGCATCAGTGAGTTGCCATAGCAGAGACCAGCCCACCTGCAAACACTTTACCCAACTAGACTAGTTACTCTGGATGTTTTTTAATCAGTTTATTATCACTTTCTTTTTGTATGAAGATGGTCTACCTGAAACAGTATCTTTGCTCAGCCCTAAGCGAGCAGTGTGGGTGAGTTTCTTGTAGTGGGAGAAATAAACTGTTGTGGTCCTTCTGAAACCTATTTCTGAAGTTTCTGGACATTGTAGTTTTCACAGAGCGCCAGTCTCTATCCACTGGTCTCTAGTCCTGGACTGCCAGACTGGCACATTGACCAGACAGCAGATTTAACTTTCACTCTGAATAACTGTTTAAATAGTTTTCTAAAAAAAGTCACCATGATCTAGACAGTGCTTCAAGTCAGCTGTAAAAGTAAGAGCAATTAGGGAAAAATCAGACTTGGTTTTCTGTCGTGCACATGAAAGGTGTTATAACTATCACACTGGGAATTTGAGGGGCTGGAAGATGAGCCCATACAACTACAACTTGGATCAGATACTTTACCTATGTTCTTGAAGACGTAAAGCATTTTTCAGCACAATCTGACCTCTACTGGAAAATCTGACCTGCTGTCTCTACATGAATACTACCAATACATAAAAGTAAATGATAACTCTGGTAGAGTTATTTGAGTAATATTTTATATTATGTCCATTACCAGTGTTCAGACAATTCCAAAAAGATACTTAGTCTGCATCACATGTTATGTCTGTGGTCTCCTCCCAAGTAACATGCTTCATTGTGTTTTGTGTCCAAATAATGCTGGCAATTCTGACCCATTTGTAAAAGTATAGACTGCTCTGTCAATGTATCTAAGCAGAGGAAGCCAGCAGTTTCCAAGCTTGCAGAACAGCCTTTATTGATTGTTCTCTAGATCATTTGTTACACGTTTGAAATAGGTCTCTAGTCTTCGCCTGTAGTTGGCACAAAATATAACCGTGTCTGTGATAGTTACAGCCACACAACTCCAGCAATTTCAGACCAGCTGGCAGTTTCCAGAATATATGGAGAAAGGTAGCATCCTTTACAGTCCTGAAAGATCGCTGCTGTTCTTTTGTAACTATGGTTTTACAGAACTTCACAGGTGTGGAAGAACCAATGACATGGTTCAATTTAAAGCCGTACATAATATTTGTAGAAAGAGGAGGTGTGCACCAAGACCAAGTTCTTTTTGTGTCTTAAGTTCATTTATTCCATTTTACTTCTTCAAATTTACCTACAATGACTATGAAATACATCAAATCAGATATGTCTAACCATGTGGTCTTGAATGCACACCAAAAATATACAGTACCATGATTCTGTTTACACTACCATGAACAGGAAAACACTTCCCCTCGAATTTTAAGAGAAAAGTTTAGGTTGGAAACGTTCCCATGGGAAGTAGTAGGTTAGTGAGGCTGATTTGTAAAATTTGTATATCCTTATGTTCTAAAAATTCTGTTATAAAGTAAAGAAATTTTCTCTGGAGTTATTTTTGTTATTCAAAGTTTAAAAAAAATAGATTGAACAGTTAAAAAATCAGTGAAGACTAACAATGGAAATTAAGACTGCTACAAGGAAATAGGCAATTTGCTAACATGGGTCTATGGGCCTGTTAAAATTCACTGTGTGCCTCAAATTACTAGCATAGGCATATATGTGAGGAATGAAAATAACATATCTGATAAGAAATGTTTAATTTGGTGATATAGACAATGCAAGCTGATGTGTTTCAAAACTGAAAGACTTATTTGTATAGCATTGAAGTTTAGCAACAGGAAATATTATCCAATTAAGTTCCCATGACTACAGCTTAGTCTTTATATGGATGCATGCATTTGGCACGTCATTTAATGATGCAGCCACTGAAACAAGCAGACAGGGGCTACAACACAAATAGTTGATGGCTGTCAAGCTCAGATCTGTGAGCAGCAGCTTCCTCTGCACAAAAGTCACCTCGTGGCTGTTCTGCTCCCTTTCCAAACAAAGAAGCAGTGCCAGCTGAATCATGAAGAACACACAGGATCCAAGAAACTCTCTCTTTGCTGCAAAAAGCTTGAACAAAACAGCTGACTTGTTAACGAGGCTTGATTAGACTGTTAGGGCAGCTGGCCTTAGCATGAGCTCAAGGAGGTTGCAAATCAAACAAGCTCCTTCAGCACAGCGATTATAGAGGAGTTGCTGCAGGGTGTTAGAAATGCTGTGGCTCTCTGGATTTAGCATAAGGCAACAAGCTCCATGCATGCTTGTTTTTCTCTTTTAAATTGTTCATTTAGCCCAGAGACAGTTAAAATGATATGCCATGAGTTTACAAAGATAGATACAAAGATAGATCGGTTGAGCAAAGAAATAATGTTCTTAGAGACTACCTCAGGTACACAAGGCCCCCAAAAGATACAGTTTTGGTGTTACTGTTTTGATTCTGAGGTTTTAATTCTGGTCCTGCCATGCAAGCCACGTGTTGGCTAGAGCACGGACTTTATCTTTTAGACTTTTGATGCAAAGTAGCACTGGTCACTTTCTGATGAGGTGAAGAAAAAGGATATAGAGACTTAGGGGAGGAAGAGTATAAAAGTCTACTCTGAAAATGAAAGGAGTAAACTACATGATTATTGTAGTTGGGTTTATGGGCATAGGACCATAGGGTAATAATTTTAAAAAACAGAAAGGCCTTTTTTAACTGGTCTTAAAGATAATAGAAAGCCACAATAAGAGCAGATGGTCTTATTTCCTGGAATGAGATATCAGCTGGGACCTCTTGACATTCAGCAAGTAAGATTTTAGGAGGTTTTACAAGAAGGAACTGTAATAGTAAAGGAGGAAAACACTAAGGCATTTATTAGGAGTCACAGTGAAGCTAAAAAGGAATTTGGCAATGAGATAGCAATAGACAGGCTTCTAGATGAAGGACTTGATTCCCCATGTTAGTCTCTCACTAATGGTCTTTATAAGCTTCAATGAAACTGGGTTTTTTTACATCCATTTAAACATCAACAGGTTCAGATGGGTAGAGTTGTGGTGCAGAAAAGAGAGTCTTAGGTGACAAATACTGACATAATTTCTGACCAGAGGGTAGTATTGCACTAAAATAAGCTTTCTCTTCTAGGATGCTGTGGATTAAGGACTTTGAATTTCATGCCATCTAAATTTCTACCTATTAAAAAAATTTTCTAACTTGGTGTGGTTAGTTCTTTCCAAAAAACCCTGCTTCTATAAGTTAGAATATCTAGTTGCAATATCTTTTCATGGGAACAAAAGGATTTAAGAATTATCTGAATGTTATATTCTTGGCTCTGTTTCTACTTGTCTACCTACTATCTTTTATAAAGCTAAACATACTAAATGACTTAGTTATAAAAGATGGCATATGATTTCAGTTTGAACAGCTTTACTCCAGGGAGCTGCTAGCTTTGCATATATTGAGTTACTGAATGCCTTCTTTACTTCAGTCTTGACTGCTCAGGCCAGTCCTCAGGATCTCCAGATCCTGGAGTTAAGAGAGAGAGCCTGGAGTAAGGAAGACTCTCCCTTGATCAAGGAGAATCAGGTTAGAGATTGGTTAGGCAAACTTGACACCCACAAATCCATGGGCCTTGATGGGATGCACCCACAAGTGCTGAGGGAGCTGGCAGATGTTATTACAAAGCTGCTTTCCATCATGTTTGAAAGGTCATGGAGAACAGGAGAGGTGCCTGAGGACTGGAGGAAAGTCAATGTCACGCCAGTCTTCAAAAAGGGCAAGAAGGAGGACCCGGGAAACTGCAAGCTGCTCAGCCTCACCTCCATCCCTGGAAAAGTGATGACACAGCTCATCCTGCATGCCATCTCTAAGCATGTAGAGGAAAAGATGGTTATTTGGAGCGGTTAACATGGATTCACCAAGGGCAAATCATGCTTGACCAATCTGATAGCCTTCTATGATGGAATGTCTGGCTGGGTGGATGAGGGGAGAGCCGTGGATGTTGTCTACCTTGACTTCAGCTAGGCTTTTGACACAGTCTCCCACAACATCCTCATAGGTAAGCTTAGGAAGTGTGGGTTAGATGGGTGGACAGTGAGGTGAATTCGGAACTGGCTGAATGGCAGAGCTCAGAGTGTTGTGATCAGTGGCGCAGAGTCTAGCTGGAGGTCTGTGACAAGTGGTGTTCCCCAAGGGTCAGTACTGGGTCCAGTCTTCTTCAATATATTCATCAGTGACCTGGATGAGGGAACAGAGTGTACCCTCAGCAAGTTTGCTGATGACACAAAACTGGGAGGAGTGGCTGACACACCAGAAGGCTGTGCTGCCATTCAGTGGGACCTGGACAGGCTGGAGAGTTGGGCAGAGAGAAACTTAATTCAACAAGGGCAAGTGTAGGGTCCTACATGTAGGGAGGAATAAACCCATGCACCGGTACAGGTTAGGGGTTGACCTGCTGGAAAGCAGCTCTGTGGAAAAGGACGTGGGAGTCCTGGTGGACAGCAGGATGACCATGAGCCAGCAATGTGCCCTTGTGGCCAAGAAGGCCAATGGTCTCCTGGGGTGCATCAAGAGGTGTGTGGCCAGCAGGTTGCAGGAGGTTATCCTCCCCCTCTACTCTGCCCTGGTGAAGCCATAGCTGGAGTACTGTGTCCAGTTCTGGACTCCTCAGTTCAAGAAGGACAGTGAACTACTGGAGAAGGTACAGCGGAGGGTTACAAAGATGATCAAGGGAGTGGCACATCTATCTTGTGAAGAAAGGCTGAGAGATCTAGGTCTGTTTAACCTAGAAAAGAGAAGACTGAGAGGGAATCTCATCAGTGCTTATAAATATCTAAAGGGCGTGTGTCAAGAGGATGGGTCCAGACTCTTTCAGTGGTGCCTGGCGACAGGACAAGGTTCAACAGGCACAAGCTGGAACACAGGAAATTCCATCTGAACATCAGGAAAAACTTCTTTAGTTTGAAGGTGGCAGAGCACTGGAACAGGCTGCCCAGAGACGTTGTGGAGGTTTTTTCTCTGGAGATATTCAAAACTTGCCTGGATTCATTCCTGTGCAACCTGCTCTAGGTGAACCTGCTTTGGCAGGGGGCTTGGACTAGATGATCTCCAAAGGTCCCTTCCAACCCCTACTAGTCTGTAATTCTGTGATGAAACAAATGAGGTGATTGACAATATCACTATTACTACAAAACTTCTTTCTTAAATAGCAGCTGTAAAGTTCACTGAACTAGCTCAACGATACTGCATGAACAGTATGCATCATGGTTTAGCAAGCCTGTAGACAACACTTTTCAGTATAATTAATATGATTGTCAGGTCAACATTCCAATTCTGATTCTGGCTTAATAACAGCATATGTAAATCAGGGGGCTTGCTGGACTGGTGTAAACAGAGTCCTCTGAATTTAAATGATGCAGTCACACTATCAAGATTTCTGCATGATGTTTTGGATGCCTTGAGCAATATCCGGCCTCAGTGGCAGCTCTAGCAATTTTTAGGTTTTGGGTAAACCTGGAGACCTGAAGTGCAGGTGGTGCCTGTTTCCTGCATGGTGGTGCTAGGCTTGGTGCTGGCATGCGTTGCTGCCCATGCTTTAGCTCAAAACCCCAAAGTCAGCCTGTATTATGAATTAGGAAGACTTTACAAAGTGTTGTGAAGTTCAGGTGGGAATGGACCTTGCCGTCCCCCACATAGGAGCTGCTCTTGACATTCACTTAAACTAGAATTAATAGAAAAAGAAGGGCGTGGCACACATACCGCCAGCAGGGCTCTCAAATGGCGTAATTTCCTTAAACTTTTTGACCCCTTCAGAAAGTGGTTTGCAGTAAACAAAGTTTGCATGACTTTGCTCCAAGTTAGAGTCAAGAGCAGTTTTTGTAACTCAGGATTTTCTAAGATGAGAAATCCTAGCAATTGAATAAATAAAGGTCAACAGTCCAAACTAGATTAGAACTGGGGGATATATGAATCTTTAATGATTTCATTCTCCAAAAGTTCAGATATAGGTGTTCCTTCAAATGCTTTTCTGAAGAACATAATAGATGGAAGTCCAAGAATTTCTTAACATTTGGCATAAGCTGCAGTTCTTAATGAAATATTGTGCTATTGCAGACTCCAAAAGCACCACAAAGTCACAAGGGATATGGGATGTAGCACAGGAACTTGAGACACAAGATCTGTCATAGCCTAGGCATCCTTGAAAGGCTTCCTGAAGGATACCATTTTTAATATGGCTGGGAAACTCTATGTCTTCTGTGTATTATACATTTTTCAGCAGTTGAATCAGGACACCTTTCTCCCCTGCTCCATACTTAGGCCCCATATATTTATCTGTGCCCGTTTTGATGTCTGGAATGAATGCCATTCTACTATAACTCTGGTTTATTTTAAATGGAGTATATTCCTTACGTATCAGCTCCACCTGGCACAGATAAAAGATATCTAATATCCAAGTCAACATGCCTGCTGGCTGTGATGATATTTTTCAACAACATTTAGTTTTATTAAAGGTCCAGGCTAGTGGGCTGCTATATTTAGTGTTCGTATAACATGACTGACACAAAAATAGGAAACTGACTGTCCAAAGCCAGCAGTGTTTTTTGAAACCTCTGGTTGGATCTGTAGGGCAAGAGAGAAGTTAAATAGATAACAACATTAAGTATGTAACAGAAAATGCTTATAAACATATGTACTTTGCATGAGATAAATGCATCAAATGAAGTTATTTTAATATGTTTCTTCAGAAAGAGAAAATTTGCTGGTGGCTTACCACACTAGAACAGATTCTTAATAGGATACATATATCAACAGTGTTCAAAGTATAAAGGCAAGGTGTCAGTGAGGTGAATGGAGCACTTTATCCAAATGCCAAATGTCAGATTACTGAAAAAAGCATTTTGAGCTGAAATGAAACTCAGTAAATGATCTCATGCGGACAGCTTGAAAGGTATAAATATTGCCTAAAGTATGGCCCCAGAAATCTGAATATTCATTGCCACATGGGAGCATGGTGCTTGTGACAGGAAAAGTTGCAATGATTTATGATGATGATCTAATTGCATTTGAAATTATTCATATCAAAGAAGCCAAAGAAGGAAAAGAGAATGCAAGGGAAACTTTGGAAAGTATAATTTCAAGGGTCAGCCTAAGAGGTTGCTCACCAAATTAAGATAAAAAACATTTCTTTTGCACAAGTGAATTTTGTAGCCATAAAAAAAAGTAATCAGGTACCATCACTGCAAAACAAATTGTTGGTTCTCATTAACTGTGATGGACAATCACTATTAATAATAACTGTTGAGAAAATGGTTAACATTAGGAACAGTAAAAGAGTGGAATATTGGTCTGTACACTAGATGAAATACAGACATACACACACAGAGGAAATCAGAATGAAGTTTACTTCATACCTGTCCTGGTTTCAGCTGGGAAAGAGTTATTTTCTCTTTCTAGTGGTTGCTTTGAAAGGAATGTTAGTAATACCTATTGGTTTTAATTGTTGTTAAGTGATGTTTATGTTACTCAAGGACTTTTTCTTCAGCTGCCCATAGAAAAATAGACAGAATGATGGAATGGCCAATGAAATATTCCATGTTCAGTGTATAAATGGGGGTTAGCTGCAGGGTGGGAATGTGCAATCACTGCTCGGGATGGTGCCAATTCACCGGGCGGTGAGAGTGTCTGGTGTTATTATCATCATTGCAATTATTGTTATTACTAGTGTTATTTTTCCTTTTCTGATATTATTCTAATAAACAGTCTTTTTCTCAAACCACAAGTTTTTTTTCTTTTCCATTCCTTTTCTCCTTCTTCCTTGTAGGGGGAAAGGGGAGTGAGTGAGCAGCTGCATAGTGGGAGTTAAACCATGACAATACCTCATCATTTCATTACAGTTATTTTTTTTGTCTTTTTTTGGTTTTTATTATAT
>VFFE01007096.1:1244369-1269369 GCA_008921705.1 Burhinus oedicnemus
TTTTTTTTTTTTTTTTTTTTTTTTTTTTTTCCTGTTACCCTGGTGTTTAAACTAAAAAAATACAGAGGAGAAAAAAGCGTCTAAACAGAATGGATGAAGGGTCCATTGTCAGTAATTTATTATGTAAGATGCTTGTTGTGAAGTTATTTTACCCAGGGAATCACTTTTTTTTTCCCCAGACTCACTGCAAACTTACATTCTTGGGCATAGAATGAAGTCACCAGTACTGGTGACAGCAAAGAAACTCTTAATATTCTCTGCACCATGACAAAACAAAGAAAATTCACTATTTCTTTCTAATAGCTGCACAAGATTTTTTTTAGGAGAGACCTTGCAGACCAACTTAAAGATGATCAGCACGATAGCCGTACTTCCCTCACTCATTCATTTCCAGAGTTCCTAGTCAATCCCACTATCACAATTTCAGGTGAATTTATAGTAATAATAGTAGCAGTAGTAAAACAATGAAAACCTATAGTGAGCCATAAACAAGAACATTTACATGCCAATTTCATAGGAAGCAAGAGCAGAATTAATTATTTGGGTTAGAATTTAGTCATGTTCAAGGAGGTTAGTCTTATGAGGATTCCCATGGCACAACTATTACAAACTGAAGATAAATATTCAAATACAAAAGCAACCATTTTCCCAAACTGACAAAAGTGATTTTTATTGCAAAAAGGAAAGATTTGAGACTTTATCTGCATGAGGTGTTTTCTAACCCATAATTAAGGGGTCCCCATGTGAAAGCATCATCAGCAATACGCCTAATACGTCATTGGAGCCAACTGTAATACTTAATGACAAAGATAAATCAGGCAAAAGGAAACACATTAAAAAGAAACCACCAACAAGAAATGCGTAATCCAATACTTGTAAGATTTAGGAGACATACATTGAGTGTAACAGGTTCATATATTGTAAAGGAGTAAGGATAACATACATAGTAAAACATACCATGAAATTTCACCTATACAGAAAATGCTTCGGTTAGCTGTGTCAAATGTATATATATACAATTTAAGGACAAAATTTACAATTGCACTGAGAAGAAGACAGATTGCTGAGTGAAAAGTATCCCTTTGTGTGCAGTTCCAGCATGACTACTGTTCTTACTGATGAGTATCTGAAGTCTAACCCTCTTCTGTTTGTCTTTAATTAGACACAGGCATAACTTCTGTAACAGTGGGAGGGAGAACTGAAGAGGCATGAGAAATGCTGATAGCTTAGTTCACGTCTTACCCTTGCATAAGCAGGCATAGCTTAATGGGAGCCTACCTACATGCACACACATTATAGGGTTTTCTGTAATTCCCAGTGTTTATTAAAACTAAATTGACGATAAGCAACAATTGAGTTTCTGCACTACATTCCTGTGGACTCCTCTATCAGTTATATTAATTATGAGCTAGTAAAAGTTGTTTAAAATCATCTGAAGTTATTTGCTCAATGGCTGTTTTACCTACACAATGAATTCTGTGAATATTTGACCAACTCTAATTTTATCAGTAATAAATATACTGTGGTCAAGACTACCAAAAAAAATTCTCTTTTCACCTAGAAAAACTGTTATTTATATTAATTGGAAATCAAAATATACTTGAATTAGAAAGAAAAAAAAACAAACCACAACCAAATTCATGTGGTCAGAAAACTGGATTCTCTGCAGCTTCAGACATTAACTTTGTGAGAATATCTATATAAATACACAATAACTCTAAAAATAACTCTTTATAAAGACTCCAGTGTCTTTTCTTGATTGGACTTTGCTGATACATGGCTACTTTTTCATATTTCCATTTCAGTGAGATATAAAGCAATTCAAGATATTAGTAGGTTTAATAGAAAATGTTTAGTGTCACGTCTAGCTCCACCCACAGAGCTCTATCCACAGACATTTTTGAATGAAGTGACCAAATTTTGGTCAAATCATCTGTTACACAGGTTATGGCCATTTTCTCTGTTTCAGGATCCATTCCATTTGATTCTGTTTATATATAATTGCTTTTTTACAATGTTCTTTGTGCTGACAGTGTGTGACTTGAGGTTGCCTTCTGCATCTATTCAGTTTATCTAACAAATGTCAACTGTTACAAGGACAAATCCTCCATCTAACTTAAAAATTCAAACTTTACTCCAACTGCTAAGCAAAAATATGTGACCTTCGTCCCCACTACATTTTATGAAGCTTCTGATGTATTACACATGTTTTCAGAAACCGATCTATAATGTAATTTACCAATAGATTACTTGAGAAAGTGTATTGAGACAGCAGGACTGTGGGCACGTCTAAACTCAGTTCCTTACTTTCTTAAGTCCATTGAACATCGTGATGATGTTTTTATTAAACTGCTATCAAAGATGAATTTTCCCATAAAAAGCAGTTGTTTTCATTTTTCTTAATTAGAAACAACATGAAGTGTTGCCCATTCTATCCCAGACAAACTGCAGGAGAGAGCAACCCTCAGTTTGTGTATCTGGAGCACTAAGCACATTCTTCACTCAGGCATCACAGACTAACAGAATTCTTGTGAACAAGCTGAAAATTTAAAAATATTGACTAACTGGCCAAAACTCAGAGGGTGACAGTAGCAGTATTCAGACTCCAGATTCACTGGCAATTCAGTATAAGAGTATTTAGTATACATATTAAACAGCGGATATATCAATAATATAGATGTACTGTGTAACCTGCTGATTTTCTATTACAAATGAACTTGTGCTACAGATTTCTGGAATTTACACCCACTTTTAGGCATTCTATTGGAGATACTATATATTGCATTAGGTATTCATCACATGTTTATACACAATATGTAGTAAATCCTTTTTCCTAGAAACTTCCCTTCACAGAACAAGAAGAACATCAGAGAGACCAAGAGCATGCTTTACCCTCAAGGAAGACATGATGATGCCATTACCATGGCATTGCCTTTCTCATGCAGTCTCTTGTTCTATCTTTTTATTTCTAAACTACAAGTTATTGTTTTATTAGTTAATTTAATTACCTGTGGGATGTATCAGAAGATGCGAGTGCAAAGCCTGAATTCCACTCCAGGTAGCTTGGAGGTATGAAAAAGGCAGAAGGATTTTTGAAGGGCAGAAGGATTTCTGAAGCCATAAAACAAATATATCTGACTCCATGACTCTATAGTTTGATTAAATAGCATAAGAATAAATAATAAACCCTCTGTGGTCTGAAACACTGTGAGCCCACGTTGCTAAAATTATGACTGAGTAAAAGAAAAGGATCTGCAAATCCTGCAAATCATTTTCCCCAGCCTCTCCTGGTGAGAAGAGAGCACTAGATTCAGAGTCTGAGGTAAAAATCTAAAACTGCTGTTGCTCTTTCCAGGAGGTACTGAATGAACTTGCAGCTCCCAAACTCCCCTCAGAAACATCTCCCAAAAAACCTGTATACCATGGTTATCTGGGAACCACTTCACTGAGTTGTTCTTGGGGGACAAGGAATGGGAAGTATGTGTTTTTCCCTCAGATTGTGGTGACTACAGTGCAAGCTGTAGCTTTGAATATATACATCAGATAATATAATTCCCTGGTACTAGGACTTTTGCTTTTCAAAGTGTATCAGAATCCTTCCTTCTATTGAAGAAACAGCTTAATGGGATCCACACCCTGCTATTGCTGTATATTCCTTTACTTTTATAAAGGAATCACCTGCTCAAGGAAACCAAATATTGGCTTTGTATGGCTTCCAGATAGCTTATCTTACCTGAAACATTACCTTGCCTGGACTTATTTCTTTGTGGTAGCAGCACCAAATAAAGCAAACAGAACGATCTACAGTTACTCAGCACAGAGCAGGGCAGAAAAGCGGAAAATCAACATATACGTGATACACTATAGCTACTTTTAAGTATGGCTTGTCTTTCCTTTCTGGCTTCATACATGTAAGAGGTTTCACATTTGGTCAACTAATCATTTCCAAACTCTGTTATCAGATGTAACCAAGTGTATTTTTAGGTATCAGACTGCAAAGAAAAAAATACAATGTGTGTAGGTGATGCTAAGAGGGTTTTGATGGTTAACTTTCTTTTTGAACCATCCTTCTTTCACTACAAATAAATAATTTGTGTTTCCTTTCATTCTGTAGAGATAAGGCAGCAAGAGCTCTTTAATCAACATCTGGCCTGTTCCAGAGCTGTAGCTCCTCTGGGTTCTGCCACCACTGTGCCTGAGTAGTAACAGGAATGAAAACAGCTGCCTAGCAGGGAAGTAAAAGAACTGGTGGAACAGGCACTTGCAGTTATTCTCATTATTTTTAAGATAACTCTGTAGAGTCACTTTGTCTTAGAATTAACAGATGCATACCTTAAAATGTTGTTTTAAACTAAGACATTGAGGGGCTTGTGCCAACGCTGCTTAGTGATGAGCAACACTGGCAAGTGCTGCTGAGATTTCCAGATCATTTCCCGTGGTCACCAGCGATATAGCTGTGGCTATAGCTAGTGCTATAGCTAGTCTCCCTGTGGCTGGTTCTAGTCCTCCCTGCCACCTGATTTTGCAAAAATCAAACAAGCACAAAACTAACTGGGTAAGACATTTTAGTACTTATTCATTAAGTGTGTATTTGTAACTGAAAGAGGTACACATTTGAACCACAGATAGTTTGATTGTAAACTTCCTCTGTAATGTTTCTTTCTGACTGCAAAACGCATTAACAGCTGACACCATTGTGAGTCCCAGTAAGTAATTATGTGTTTATACTGTGGCATTTGTCTCATATATTGCTTCCTCAGTTGAACTAATAGAAAGTATTTAAATGATCAAAAAGCAGAGAAAGCAAGTTCATTTCGTCTGTGTTAGACAGTGGCTTCTAGTTAGTATTGTCAGACCAAAAATTATGCACCTGGCTTGTTGACATGCAAGCTAGATAAAAGTTTAATTCAGAAATCCAACCAAAATAAAAAAAAAAGACAGAAAAGAAAAAAGAAAAAAAAAAGAAGGCAGCAGGAGATTTCATTAGACCTAAACCACAAAAAAATTGAGGGTAGATAAAATGTTTGTTCTTACCATTACAGAAAAATATCTTTCAGGCCTTTATCATGTCAGCCTGCATATCTAAGCTAAATTTAAACTTAACTCTTTAAGATTCTGAAATGCTTTGTGCTCCCATGGGTTTTTTTTTGGTAACTAGGATCACAATCTGAAATGCAAAAACAGAATAAAGAAGTATGTTGCAGCGCATTTGACAGAACAAGTATAAGTCCAGCGAACAACTTTCAGATTCAAAGTTACATTTAAACTTCAGGACTATGCTTTTTAAAAAGAAAACACAGATACTTAAACTCTTACCTCAGGTTTTGGAATTAATGACCTCTGAGGTTTTGGAATTAATGACCTCTATCAGCTGCCACTAACTTTAATTAGCTTAATGTAAGACATAATTGTGATTCATATGTCTCATTCGTTTCCTCTGTAGACATGGTCCTGTTAGGTAAAAAAGCACTGCATAGGAGGTATAAACTTGGGGTTATTTTGGATATTCCTGGCAAGCGCTTCACCAAGATTAAGAGGGATTCATAGCTCAACTATGTAACTGTGATTCCTTTCTGAAAAAAAGTGAAGGGTAGCTCTTCAGATTAAATTGAAGACCGTGCAGCACAATGGTGAGGCTGGGATTTAATACTCTACCCACATTTTCCAAACACACACCCTTCCACCAACTTCTTCCAGCCCGACCTCAATAGTCCTCCGCATCTTGCTGGTGTATGGACCCTGGGGACAGTAGTTTCTTCTCTGTGTTGTTTTCCAGTACCTCAGTGTTCCAGCTGCTCTAGAACCAATTCAGACAGCACATTTTGTAAGCCACTATAGACAGCCCATTTTATAAGCTATTATCATGGCAAGTCTGAATATTGCATTTTAAACTATTTAGCTTATAGACTGATAAATTATGCACGCATTAACTCAGTTAACTCTATTAGCACCTTAACACAAAACTAATGGAACCATTGAATTATTGATAAGCCACTTCTACATAATGATATGAAATTATAGCTAGGAGCAATGCAACTTAGGGTTATGAACTTGTCTTTCTGAATCTTGATTTTCAGTCTATAACATATCTCTACACTTAAAAGGATCCTTAACCATGTGTGTAACTCTGAGAAAGTCTTAAGCACATGTTTAGGCAGCTTTCAAAGATGAGAATGATCCTGGTCAGTGCATAAGGGAGAGAAAGAGATCATGTAGGAATAGCATTAGTGATTCAATAGGTGGCACTTCATTATTGACTAAATGGTTCAGCTTAGTGCA
Source organism: Burhinus oedicnemus (assembly GCA_008921705.1). Taxonomy (NCBI): domain Eukaryota; kingdom Metazoa; phylum Chordata; class Aves; order Charadriiformes; family Burhinidae; genus Burhinus; species Burhinus oedicnemus. The sequence continues at coordinate 1,250,649 of VFFE01007096.1, forward strand.
AGGTATCGAAGAGCTCATTTTTCTACTGAGCTAAAAACTAAGGGTTCCCGATGACTCCTGGTTTTTATAGCTCTCGTGGCAATTCAAAGGTACTGGTACTGTGGTAAAACTGTGTACCAGCTGGGCTTTCATGCTGCACTCTTTGAGTAATACTCAGTTTCAGTTAGTGGATAGTTCTACAGTGTAGTGGGAAAAATAATATGGTCCTAAAGATGTTTCAACTGTGGATGAAGCAACTCCCAAACACAGTCTGTATTTTAGCACAGGCCAGAGAGCAGTCCCAATACCCACTTGAAGCTACATGCATGAAACTACACTGATCTAGAGAAAAAGCTACCTGAATAACAGCGGATGAGCCCTCATACTGTTCAGTTTGATGGCTGAGATGCAGCTCACCAGGAGAGGAGCTTTGTGATACCACAGTATGCGACGTTCCAGAGCACTGCTGCAAGCAGCCTTTCCAGGGAAATATAGCCTGTGTCTGTTAGGAAAAGATTATTAAACTTGTATGCTAATAATGCTGGTAATTATTTAAATACTGGAATTAAAGCTGTCTGTACAACCTCTGTTTAAACACATTTATGGTATCGTATGCCCTGTATGATCACACACTATTTTTCTTACAATATGCAAGTCATTTCCTTACCCTGTAAGCAGTGGCCCTTCATGCTCCTTCACCTTGCTCTGAGTACCAGCCCAAACTCCAAACTATTTTCCGGTTAATTAGTTTCTTCTTAGATTTCTCCTATCACGTAAGTTCAGAATACGGCTGCACTTACACTGAAACAGATATTTTCAAGGACAGTTTCCTTGTATTTCCATTGCATCACTGCTAATGTTGTAGCCTTTTCACTGAATCCCATTATGAAAAGTTGTCTGCAGGTCAAGATCTTTTTCCATCCTGAGCCCTAACAAAGGTTATTGAGTTTAGTTCTTTAAATCTTTAATCATTTTAGCAGTTGCAAGTGCATGCAGCCATGATGGCAGTGGACGGCAAAAAAAAAAAAAAAAAAAAAGTCAGGTTATCCAACCAGAAAGTGAACCTGGAAGGAAGAAGCCAAGTACTGCTCTGCTTTGTGCTTTGCACGGTCATTTCACTGGTGCTGGCTGTTACAGAGTCCGATGTTAGTATCTTATGATCACTTTGCAAACCTTGCAGTTGCTCAGCAGGAGGGACTTTGAATAAAATCAGTATAAGTCACTGGGGATGCAGTTTTGCAATTGCATTAGGCATTCTGTACAGGGCCATTGAAAAGGTCAGTTCACTCCTCTCCCACCTTTCCCTGGCAACTGCACTAGTGTTAGACAAGTACCCTGCCCCAAGAAACTATGCTGCATTGGTGTTCTTCCAATTTCATGCTGCCTAGTGGCCTTACCATCCTAAGCACAAGAAAGTAGCAGAGCAAAAGTGGAAGTGGAAAGAGTAGTGTCACTGACTTGCAGTAGCCAGAGTTAGATGGGCCTGAAGGTACTGTAAAATCACATCTGAACATACTCTGTTGAGGTCATCTGCCAATCAATATTCTGAAAATACAACTCTCAACTACACCTAATTCTATCCCATCGTGAGCTCCTGCCAGAAGTCAATAGCTCAGATCCCTAGATATAATGTGATGGACAGTGGGGAAACAAGGCCAAGAGAAAACAGAAAAGCAGTGGCATCCCTTACAGCAGTTGCCTGCGATGTGACTGATGAAGGTGAACAGACAGCAACATGCCAGCAAATTTTTCTGTTTTGTTCCTTTTATACTATGGATTGATGTCATGGTATGTATAAGGTGTTCAGGCCTCCAGGTCCCCTCATCCTTCACTTCCTCCCACAACAATGCCACAAGTCCTGTGGCTTTGCTTTTAGCATGATATTCATGCTTTTAGCATGAATGGATCCAGAAAAATCAGTCGTGGGGTTCTCTGTGTTATCTTTCACAGCTGACATTATACCACAGGATCAGCCACAGACTGGCCAAGGTTTATTCTGTAGAAGAAATCTTTCCGTAGAAGGGAATAACTCATTAAAAACACACATTGCTACAGGCACGGAAGGAGGAATGAGATTTTTAAATAAAAAACACATTTTTGCTAACATAAGATATTGTCTATGACCCAGAATAAAAAATATATATACTAAATACAAACGTAATATACTTCAAAGGCTGGTTTCTGATGGATGTAGCTGCAATTCTAAAAGCAGCTCTGGAGACTCAGAAGAACACTGTGAAGGGCTCAGAGCTGATACAAGTCAGTGTAGTCACACAGGCATACTTTAGCTACACAGTTTGTGTATTTCAAAAATGCAGTGCATTAGTTCAGTGTAGCTGAATTGGGGGCAAAATAGTTTTTAATAGCTGGCAGAGATGCATTTCTTACCAGTAGGCAGGTCCTGCTTGGTGCAGCAGCCCTCGTCCTAGCAGCAGGGGTTGGAGAGTTAGGGTGTGAGTGTCTGTGTACTGATGGCTTCTGTGATGCATATCAAGATATTCTTTAACGGAGGCAGGGGACCGCACAGGGCACTGGTACCCTCACTCATGGTAGGACACTCAGGCACATGCTCCCTACTTTGCTCTCCTATGTCAAAAGGCAGGCTTGGAGCTGCCAAGAGTGGGGTCCAAATCATGCCTGGTGCTAGTTATGGCTAGGAAAGAGGGAAAGTCCTCATTCTCATTCCTGCAGGAAGCTACAGTGACCATGTCCATCCTTCCCGCCTCTGCTGCAGGAGCTGCTAGCTTGACTTTCTCCCCACCTCCTCATCCCAGATCAACCCTTCATCTTTCTGATTCCCTTTCCCTTTCTGGGGTAGATACAACCTCCAAATAGCGAATGCCTGCATTTAGTTTTACCTGTATTGCGTGAAGTCCTCAATCAGTGCCACACTGATTTTTATTATTACTGTTGGCTGAATTTCTTTCTAACTAAACATGATATAAAGTTTCCTGCCTCGGAACGTCTTCTGCTCCTATTTCCCTTGCCAACATTTTTAATGTCTCAGGTGTTGATTGGCAGTGGGAAGTCAGCCTTACTGACATACAGATCTCAAATTATTATTATTAATGAAAATTAGCTACTGTGGCTACAGTTGGCACAACACAAACAACAGGATGTGTCAAAATTTTAACAAGACACAAGAGAAGCCAGGGTAAAATGCAGGCAGAAAATGGAATTGCTCATGTACTTGATGTTGAGCACTTGAGTATCTCACTGTAGTGCTGCTGCACAAGTAATTGAACTGAAAAAGTATTCAGTCTCCACCCCACTGCACAAAACGTTATTGTGGGCTCAGAATTGAACCAAGAAGAGAGCTATAGTCAGTACTCCTTGGTTTCGGACAGGACCAGAGAAATATTCCGAACCTTTCTTGCAACATGAAGGTCATGATATAGGAAAGAAAGAAATCATAATGCACATTGTAACCATGGAAATATTTTGCAATATAAGCACTGCTTCTGTTTATTCTGCATTTACATTTGGCCCTGTCGGGCAGCATCCAATAAAACTTATTTGTGCCTTTGAAAGTATCATTTCCAATCACAATTTGATTCTGAAAGAACTTAAAATGAAAAATCTGAGGAAAGAGATTCCAGTGCAACCCAGCCAAATGAGCAATGTGCAGCATAAAGCAAGCATAACTGATAGGATTGATTTCCAAGGAAAATAAAAAAGAATTTAAAGGTGGTGTGTATCAGAAGATATATTGACACCAGAGAAATACTAATGCCTGGAAAAAGACTACATATTTCACTGTCATTTACCAAAAAAAGTATGTATTATTCATTTTAATGAATTAAGTTACAGTAAGTTAATGATGATTCCCAAACTCAATAACCATCACACAAAAGGACATTTTTTATAAGTATTCTGTATTAGAATTTAGAGGGCTTGTCGCAATGAAATATGAATGATGTCAAATATGCACTGAAGAATGGTGAATGAGGTTACAGGAAAGTCACACGCAAAGTGATGCTTCTGAAAAGACAGTGTTTGGAGCTGGAGACTTAAAGTATGCACAAGTTCTGTTCAAGCACTGACAAGCAAAGTGGTCTCTAAGGGTGAGATTTTCAGGAGAGTTCAGCACCTATTAGTTCCTGAAGAAGTAATTTTGACAGCATTTGGTGTTAAAGTGAATTGATGGGTGCTGAATACTTTCACACATCTGAAACTGGGCATGGATGTTTAAAGTAACAGCCCCCTCTTTCCCCCTGGCAACTCACTCTTCCAGTGAAATAAACCTGACCTGCTCTCCCCCTGCCAAAAAAAACCCCAACCCACAAAACAAAAAACAGACAGAAATTCTTGCTGAATTTTCTTTGCAGAAACACGGTTGGCAAAAGCGTTTTGTAAAAGTGTTCGCTGTTTCAAGTCTGCTTTATTTAGTCACCTCTAAGTTTAGTAAGACATGAGGTCAGTTATCCAGGGTTCAGCAGTTAAAGTACTTTGAATCAAAACCTATTGTGATTTAAAACCTGGCAAAGAATGTGCTAGGATAGAAAATCTGAATTACCTGAACCTCCTTGGCACTGCAGACTCTTGAAATAGAATACATGCTGTACAGGCTCTTCAAAGGCAAGTGCATAGCACTGACCTTATACCAAAGACTGCATTATGACCAGCAGTCACTTCTGCAGCAGTCAACAGTATCTATAAATCCAGCACCAAGGTTTTTTTGCTCATAGGAATTTATTATATCATTAACTAAATTCTTTTATATTTGTTTTATTTTCTTCCTTATTAGCAACTTGCATAAAGGAGTAAATAATTTGCATTTCTACTCGAAAACTTACACAGACATTCACAATATCTACCCAAGAACACTTCAGACTATTTTTGCTTTGTAATTAGGTTTTTCAGTGAAGGCACATGAGGGTGAGACCATCTGGATACTCGTGAAACAGTTCAGCTGGAGTGCCAGGCCCATCAAGAAATGTTGGACAGAAGAGTGAAAGAGCATGAGTCACTTAATAGGTGCAAGCACTGGTAAACGTACATCTGGCACAGATAACTTTTGGGGGTTTTTTTCTGACTCTGTTCTCATGATGCACAATATTTAAGTCTTCCAGGACACCTTCCAACCCTCTAGATTCTGCAATCAGATTTATAATTGCAGTAACTTAAAAACTCAGGTAATTCCCTCCAGCTGTCCTTGGTATTCAAAGACTTTTTTCCGTGCAGGAATAGTCTGTGTTGCACAAAGTTAGAGCATGGAGTTTGCCTGTTAGGTAAAGGTATAAAGACAAACATTTCACTAGGAAATCCAGTATGCAAGTGGTATGTGTCAGTCATAGCAACACTTCTAACAAAAACTTTTTTGTTACAGATACTCAAACTATTGAACGGGGAGGGATCGGGAAGACAGATTCAGTTTTGACACATCATCAATGTAGTTGCCCAGTATGCACTAACAGGAGGACATATAACTCTAGCAATAGACAACAGAGAGAGAACATCTCAATTCTCCGTTGGATTTGCAGAGCTGGCAAGACAGTCTTTGACTTGTAAGGCAGAAGCAAATTTTTCATGACAGCCAGTGGGAGAGAATAAATCTGGAGTTCCCCATGTCATTTGTAGAGAGTCACTCTTCCAAGCATAAGAACACTTTTTAAGAGCGGGTCTAACCTCCCAGCTGTCCTTCACTTTTCTGCTAGTGTCCTCTTCCTCATCTCTGCCATAAATCACCCCTCCAGGATATGGAAATTGTAAAGTTAAAACAGATTTTGATGGAACAATTTCTCTGTTTCAAAGCCACGAAAATGTACTGCCTTGTCATTTCTCATTATTCTTTTTTCAGTAGTGTCCCAGAATCTACTAATTTTTCCTATTTTTAAAAAAATGTGATTTTTTGGCAGATGTTTTGAGAAACATTTCATGAAATCATATTCTTCTTTTGCTCCTCCTTATAGGTCAAAGTGGGTTTTGTGGATCCACAGCAACTTCATTTCTCCTCAAAGGAAAAAGATACTTTCTTCAATGGGTACCATCTAAGGAAAAAAAAATAGCTGAAGGGAAAAGTCCTGACATTTCTAAGGTTTTTCACTTTTCTGTAAAATACCAGCACTTCTGTGGGCATGTTTTGCTAATTGAAGCACAGTTTAAGTCCTTGCCATGATGGTGACATCTCATTGGAAACAGCATTAAATCATCTGAGATGCTGATTTACACCTATTCAGATGTCATAGTAAAGGGTTTCATTTGCATTTCTCTTTCTCATAGTCCTCCATTATTATGTGCAGCTCAACACCCGTCTCTGTCGAAGAGCACCAAGAAACAGTTATTCTCTCAAATCTAACAAATTTCATTTCCTTCTTGTCTAGGCAACTTTATGGTTTCTGTCACTTAACCTTTGGGCTCTAAGAGCACATGGATGCACCTGAAGCTGCTTTTAGACTGCAGAATTGGCTGTGACACTAGGGTCTGGCTCCCTCTTATCCTTCAGCAGGCATTTCCACCTGTGAGAGGGAGGAGTATTTGCCTTCCCAACAGAAAACAGCCTGCAAATTCACTGCAGCTGAACTCACGCGGGAGCTGCAGGATGAGGCAGCTCCTCCAGCCCTCACCAAGAAGTGATTTCCCTGCCTGTTCCTGAAATAGCCGTGCACATCTTGGAAGGCTGATGTGTGTACTTCTCACCTGCAGGCCACAAATGCCTGCTATTTGATATGAAACCCCAGGAGAACAATCACTGTGGCCTGGATCTGATGTGCAGTAGGATAAACAACTTCATAATTTGAACTCTGAAAATGCACTGTTGCACCTCTTGCCTTTGGTTGTTTTAGAGCCACCAACAATTCCTGCTTCTTTCGTAACGTGCCTAAAAAGGTTTCAGCAGCTACAAAAAAGAAGAGTTACAAAAAGCTACAGTAAGATTTTTTTTTCTGATCCAAGCCCCTGGAAGTGCTTCTTTCAGCACTTCCCTGGCCTCTCCTGGACACCCTGTCACCCCAAAAGCAGCTTGTTCCAGTTCCAGAAAGGATGTAGAAGGTGATCTCGTCCTTGTACTGTTCTGAAACACAGAGCAATGAGTACACAAAACTAGTGAGGTCCTCTTGCTGTTACAGCTATGGTGTTACTGCAATAAACACTGCTAAAGGCAAAATGGCAAACATAAGTGTTTTAGGAAGAAAGAGGGCTTACATGCGCTATCCAAGCAGAAAAATTGTTGGTTTTGGTTTTGGCTAGGTTTTGGTGGGTTTTCGTTTTGTTTAGCTTTCTGAAACTGCCTTTGCTATCTCAAAAATAATGTTTTTGAGCTATGACAGTAAAAAAATCTCAGAGGAACATAAACTAAACAGGAAAAAGATAAGAAAAATCTCATATGGCATTCTAATAAAGCTGAAGAAATGCATGATCATAGCTAGTCCTAGTTGCTATCAATGTGAGAGGCTACAGAGTGAGATTCCCATCCTGACAAAAGTTGACACCAAACAAACTAAAATATTAAACAAGCATTGCCAGACAACAGGGGAAAGAACCAATGTTGTAGGCCAAATAGTAATCAACTTGATGCTTCTTCAGAGAAAAAACAAAATTCTGAAAAGGTGGGAAAGGGCATTTTATACTTTCTCTCTTGTGGCCAAATTTGGGAGAGAAAACTTGGGAAACTGTGCTGAGAAATAGGAAGCTCTTAATGCCGCTACATATACAGTCATGGCCACCTTTAACCCTGCCTGCTGGAAGATGGAGCTCTCTAAACTCCTCTCTCACAAACTCTTGACAGTTTACATCTCCAATAATGCAGAAGTTTCATCCATTTCTTTTATTTTTACCAGGTAGCAAGTGACGGCACAACGTAAAATCTTACCCTTGCTGAGAAAATAAAATCTTGCATTTAGCATGTGATTTTCCACTGAAACACTGCAGCATCAGAAGTAACTGATTTTGTTTGTTTGTTTTTCTTCTGGCATAAACAGCCAAGGCAAGCACGCTAAATCTCCTGTTAGACAGAAAGTCAAGGGTCCTGGACTTCCCACATCCTGCTGTCATCCCTCAAATGCTAGTCACACTTGCAGACTGTGCTTGGCTCAGCACATACCAAGCTGGTATCAACATGAGCAGAAACCTTCTCAACACTTTCTTCACTGTGCTGCCAGTGCTATCATCACTAAAGAAGCAGGGGATGGCCATTACAAGGTTACCAAAAAGCAGACGATTAATGAAGGGTACTATTTATGGTGTTATTATTAGTAGCAATGACCCTTTTCCCCACTGTTAAGGCAGAGATGAGCTGATCAGGAGAGTTAATTACTGGTGAGATTTTTGCAGCAAGTGTCCTCAAGATGTTTAGAGTCCTTAAAAGTAAAGGTGGTGGAAGTGGATCCTGCAGGACATACAATGAAGGAAATCGGTGAAGCTGCTGGAATTAAGTTATAAACAGAATTTTATTTTTAGGAATCATTTTAGATTTCCCTTGAATTTCAGCACAGGGTATGTTTCACGTCAACCAATATCTATTTCCAAGAAAAAAACCCAGACTTCTAAGAATGGTCAAACATAGGTGTCAGCAGAATCAAGAGTGTTTGTACATAGACAACAATTGCCCATATAGCTCTGTCTGAAGATGTTACCAGATCTTCCTGCCAGTACAGAATGATGAAAAACAATCCCTTGAATTTGCAGGACCAATCTAATTTGGTTCAGGTGCTGCAAAAAGATTTCTTTCTGAGGATTTTTACAGTATCTTTCTGATTAATAGGTCTGTGTCAGTTTATAAAGTAAAATCCCCCACAGAGGCTTCACCTGAACAGGAACCCAGAGGTATTCAAAAAATGTTGTTGCAGTTGCAAAGAAAATTGAACATTTTCTTCTACACAAAATTGAACTATATCTATTGTCTGTAATCCGAGGTGAAAATAGGGAAGAGCTTCATGTTCACAGCTGTAGCTTATTTGCACATATCCAAAACATACTTTAGGTTAAAGACCTACACATGCCATGAGAAAGACCCACCTCTTGTTTTTTGTAAACAGAATTTGTGTATTTCAGAAACTATAAGACTTATTAGCACAATCAGCTTTCTAATTTTTAGTGATTCAAAGTAAAGGGAACTTTCCAACCCTGATGCTGTACATGCTAAGGTTTCTAATAGAAACAAAATATGATAATCCTAATCAGCTGAATAAAACAACTAATATCATAGTTAATCTCTTTTTTGATGGTTTATTACTCAAAGTTAGTACATATAAGTATATGGGAGACAGCTTTCCATCTTCCCCAGCTGAACCAGGATTCTCACGTGGACTATTCATCACGCCCAAGCCTCAGCTTCTCAGTCTGCGATATGGAAACTCAACCCTTTAGTTTCTTGTAAGGTTGCTTTGAGGAATCTGCCAACAGCCACAATATGTTCAGATACCATTTCAAAATGAGAGTTTATTTACAATCATGACAGTGTGTCACAAAAAGCAAAACAAAAACAATTAAAAGAATTATAAATAAATAGCACTATATGTACTGCAAACCCCAAGAAAGCTTAAAAATACCTTCTAACTGAATCCACATCTTTCAGTAGAGCTTTTTAGTTCACCACTTTGTTTCTTCAGTAGATGACAGAAATAGTACATACCAAAATTTACACTCGAGTCTTAAGACTTCAAGAGAGAAAACAGAAGGCAAAACCCTACTCCAGTTTTCTGCCTCAGTTTCCCCATTACTCCAGTATATTCTTTAGGATGGGATTGTCTGCTATCTTGCCTATCTACCTGATGGCTTATCTTTTTTTAACCATGATGACTACTTCTTGATTTTGTAGTTTAACAGATGATGCTTTTGAAAGAGTACAGCCATTTATCCCCCACACCTTGTAATTTCCCATGTAATTTCCTCTAATGTTAGTGGACAAGCATTACAAATCTTTCACATATTGCAGCCTGCTACTGAGACACTTAGAACAAACAGATTTACCTCAGCTAACAGTTTGGCAATGCTGCTCTCATCCCAGTTAACAACCATTATGGTTGTAAGGTTGACCATAGCCCTAATCTCAGAGGCCTCTTGACACAATCCTTATCAGCAGTGCTGTATGTACGTTCACTTATAGGCCTTTATATCAACATCGTGTTAGATACAGCCCTCAAATTACTCCAGAACTACATCAATGACCTGTTTATAGATTTTCTTAAATGGATATGGAGAAAAAAAAGAGTTTTCACCTGCCACAGTTGCTCATGACCTGCTCTAGCTATTTCAACATCGCCACAAGCTTTGGGACCAAGCCATCCCAAAGCATTAGTCAGACCATAAGCATATCCTCCCTCTTCCCTACTAACATTCAGCTCTACCCATAAAGCTGCCATCATTCCAGTTTTATAAATGAAGTCCCAGGCAAAGAAAGTATGAGACCCAATCAAGCTTCCACAGAAAACTAGCACTTAACCTACTGTTCTTAACACTATTCTTAAATACCAGAATAATCAAATTAACCAGCTGGAACAGCTTTAACTTCAGGAAGAGTTTCACTGTCCATTCTAGTAAATAGCACTGATGGTTTCTACACTATTAAACAGGTTGTGGTTTTTTGTTAAGTACTAAAAGGTTAGCAAAACTGACACTGCATTGTTTGTAGTGCTATCCTATCTTTAATGTAACATTTCAGAATAATCTTTGTTGGCGACGTGGACAGTGGGATTGAGTACACCCTCAGGAGGTTTGCCGATGACACCAGGCTGTGTAGAGTCGTCAACACACTGGAGGGAAAGGATGCCATCCAGAGGGACCTGGACAGGCTTGAGAGGTGGTCCTGTGCAAACCTCATGAGGCTCAACAGGGCCAAGTGCAAGGTCCTGCACGTAGGTCGGGGCAATCCCAAGCACAAATACAAGCTGGGCAGAGAATGGATTGAGAGCAGCCCTGAGGAGAGGGACTTGGGGGTGTTGGTTGATGAGAAGCTCAACATGGCCCAGAAATGTGTGCTTCCAGCCCAGAAAGCCAACCGCATCCTAGGCTGCATCAAAAGAAGTGTGGCCAGCAGGTCAAAGGAGGTGATTCTGCCCTTCTACTCTGCTGTGGTGAGACCCCACCTGGAGTATTGCGTCCAACTCCGGAGCTCGCAACATAAGAAAGACATGGACTTGCTGGAGTGAGTCCAGAGGAGGGCCACAAAGATGATCAGGGGGCTGGAGTATCTCTCCTATGAAGTCAGGCTGAGAGAGTTGGGGTTGTTCAGCCTGGAGAAGAGAAGGCTCCGGGGAGACCTTCTAGCAGCCTTCCACTAACTAAAGGCCGCCTACAGGAAAGATGGGGAGGGACTCTTGATCAGGGATTGTAGTGATAGGACGAGACATAACAGTTTTAAACTGAAAGAGGGTAGATTTAGGTTAGATATTAGGAAGAAATTCTTTACTGTGAGGGTGGTAAGACACTGGAACAGGTTGCCCAGGGAAGCTGTGGAGGCCCCATCCCTGGAGGTGTTCAAGGCCAGGTTGGATGGGGCTTTGAGTAACCTAGTCTAGTGGAAAGTGTCCCTGGCCATGGCAGAGAGGTTGGAACTAGATGATCTTTAAAATCCCTTCCAACCCAAACCATTGTATGACTCTAGGATTCTATGATAATTCACGTTTTCAGTGAAGCAAGTAAGACACAATGTCAGTTTCCACAAAAAAAATCCTCTTTTTTGGGATTTTCAGTTTGTACCATTTCTGAATGTCATTCAAAGGTAGTATTTTGTGTTTAGTCCCGATGGTTGCCTCAGGGAAAAAAAGCCAACAGTCACTGAAAGTTACAAAACATGCATTATTTACCTAAGTGACAAATTCCCAATAAACAGGTTTTTTAGTCTCTGTATGTATTATTTAGGAAGTTTTTTTGTTTATCATATATTTATGCAATTTTTTATACAGATTTTTTTCCCACTAGTAGAATATGCAAACTGGGCACTGTGCTTTTATTACAGGGAGCTGCTGCCTGAGAAATGTAAGAGAGCAGTGACAGCAACAAGACAGACCACTTTCAAACACTGGGAAGAGGACTCTGCTAGTGAAAGCAAGCTCTGCATCTCTCACAAATGTCGAAAAAGAGGTTGCTGAAGTTGACAACTGAAACTCTTTTTAATTTAAAAAAAAAAGCATTTGAGAAGGATTTGCTTGGCTCATAGGTCCTACTATCCACAGGGAAAATGTCAGGTAACCGTCCCACTATGCAGTGCCCTGGTCCACCTGGCTGGTCTTGACAGTTACCTGGAGAGGCTGAGAGCTTGACACTGGGAGGGAAAGCCAGACTTTGCATATGCATGTATATGTTTGCTTAACACAAACATGCAATGAATATTGATCAGGAGCAGAGGGACATTATCAAAGTTCTGAAGAGATTGAAGCAAAGTTGAATTCTTGTGTAAGGAAATCTAAAGAAAAGCAAATAGCAGAATAAAGATCCAGGTTTCAGAAAAGATTTTGGCTTACTCAGGGAGTGGGTAGGTGGGATACTAAGGGAGGCAGCTCTGAAGGGCCACGGAGCTTCGGGGAGCTGACAGGGCTTTAAACACAGTGTCATCCAAGGGCAAGACTGAGCTATCCCCATACTCAGCCAAATAAGCAGGTTTATCAGGAGACTCCCATCTCCATCCTTGGACAGTTTCAAGCCCCTGTTGGATAAAGCCCTGGGTAACCTGGTCTGACCACTCAGATGAACCTGCTGTTGCAGAAGACTGGATTGGAGGTCTCTGCCTAGGATTCTGTAATAACAAAGTGTGGGACAAAGACAGAAACAAGAGTTTCCTAAAGAAAATTTCAGTTTTGCAGCATAGTCACATTACTGGAAAAGATGGCTTGATGTGCTAGGTAAATACATCAGTGCCTCTGTTGTCTAATCTGAGCTTTATGAGAATCTTTTTGCCTCTTCTGAGGAGAAATATCTGCACTATCTCATCCAAGTAACATATCTCTCAGGATAAATAGATGTCGAACACTCCTAAGCAGAAGATTAATACTTACGCTCCATTAGCCACTGTATAATGACAGAAGGCAGACCTCCAACCCACCCTGCTGATAACACCCATCTAGTACCAAAGTCAAGCTTTTATTTCCTGAGAAAGATAGTATAAAGATACTATCAGATAAACTAAGATAGCTTTACTAGTTTAGTAGATACTTCATTCCATTTTTATGCATGTATACATAGAAATTTACAGCCTGTGTCATTGCATGGGGAACGTTAACCATGAAGTTTCTTCATTTTTCTTCCTAACGTTTCATTTCTATGAAAGGTTTCTGCTCTTACCCAAAAGCCGGACACTCATAGCACACAGTATGGCCCATCTAAAAAACATATTCTCTTCAGCAAGTAAAACATGGTCACTAGTGAGCTTGACTCTCCTCTTGCTTCCTCTGGCAAGAATAGCCACAAGCTTCACTGACATCAGTGGTGTAACTCCAGGCACAGAAAGGAGTTGTGCTCCCATGTAGTTAATTTACACATGAAGAAGCACCTTTATAATGTTATGTTCAGTCAGAAAAAGTGCTTAATGAGAGGAGAGGCCCAACTTATACAGCAGAGCAGGAGCCTGAGAAGAGGGAATGTCCACAAATTTCAGGAACAGACCGTGGAAATAGCTATAGCCCAACACCTTGGCTTACAGTACTTTACACTCACATAGTGCAAACACACATTGTTTTGTAAAAACAGGACAGGAAACATTCTACTTTTTTACAAGATGGCCAAATAATTTTAATATGTTTACAATTATTCTGTACAGGGTATATAATACTCCTCTGACCTCTCACAGAAGGGTAGCTCCTGCTTTTTGCCTTGCTGCAGCAATCCAGCATATAAGCAGTAAAAAGGGATTTATTGTCCCCCTTTCACCTCACACAATTCAGTATTTAAAAGGTATGCTAAAAATAACCAATCACTGGTGTTCAGGTCAGCTCCTCCGATGGTTTAGATGAGCTGAGTTCCTTTTACTTTAGTGGAGATTCAACGGTATCAGTCAGACACAGAGAAGAACAGAAAAAAACCCAAAATTGTATGCTTACTTTAAAGATATATTCCCTTAGTAAAGAATGGCCAAGAAAACTGATAAATGTTAAGAACATTTCCCTGAATCTTTCATGGATTTAAACCCTGTTGAATTTTTACAGCAGCCAGGGAAGCAGCCATAGCTGAACAGCTCAGCAGAAGGACAATCCATTATATTGTTTTTCTGATTTTGAAAAATGCTAGAGCAAGTCAAGAAATAAAACCAGCTTAAATGTCAGTGCTTTAGGAACAGGGTAAGCACAGCAAGCCAACTATCAGTAATTCATCTCCTCATCTTCAAAGTAATGTTTCATTTCTGACATCCAACTTAATTGCAAGTAAGAATAACTATTAGACCAAAAAATTGAAAGGTTTAAGCTCAGTCCTGCCTTAAATGAGTTCTGTGGATCAAAGTTTGTCTTCTGTGTGATGCCTTACAAAAAGATCCTTTCAGAGAAGTAAATCTTGTTCCCATTGCCTTCACTAGAGAGATAGTGTTGCAGAAAGTCAGGGAAAAGGTGAGCTATCTGGTAGGCAAAATATGGCTAGCAGCTGATGCTCAAATCTCTGAATTAATAGAAATCTGACAGCTTATTTGTTCAAGGAACACCAAAGAAAAAACAAATGACAGTATACATCCTGACATGAAATTCAGATTTCACTAAGAAACATACATGTATGTTTTCCTACTCTCCAGTAATTCTACAAGTGAATTTTTTTCTTCAGTCAGACAACAGTTCTCTGAGCGGCCCATGCCATCTCAAACAGAAAATGATCTTTCAGCCTCGCTATATCAGTTCTGATGAACTCCATTATTTCTGTCTTATTTTGGAATATGTTTTGGAAATTAGACACCCAAACTCCAACTAAAATTGCAGTTGATCACCCTCACAAAGTGGCTGTCCTAAAGTATTCACCATGAAGACATGAAGTCATCCTGAAAGGAAAATATGGCAAAGCATTATCTGTTACAGTCAAAGTTGATCTTCATTTATCAACACCTTAATTTACTCATCTGGATGTATTAAATGGATATGTTAACATTTGTCACATATACCTTATAATTTGAACAAATTTTGACAAAATATCTTCCAGTTAAACACTGGAATTCTGAGTTTCATTGCCTAACTAAGTACTTTGAATTCAGTAAAGCTACTTACGGTGTCATGTTTCACCCAGTAGAATTTTAATTCAATTAAAAAATCTCTGACCTTATAAGTTTTAGGAACTGAATAGTAAGGATTCAGCATGAGATTTAGTCTTAGTTTCAGCACTGGTGGCCATGGGAAATAAGACAATCTCTTTGACCTCATTGCAGTGCCAGGACAAGAATTGAAGGAAATGTTATATTGCCCATCCTGGGAGGTGAGAGATATTCCAGGAAGAGCGAGAGAGAAAACGGGACTGTTGGAGGCTCCATTTTTCTGTGTTGCCTTTGGACTCCAGAGCCAGAATGCTCCATCCAAGAGGTCAATAATTAAGATGTGCATGAAAACAAAGAATTCATGTTAGCCAAGTAGGGACTGCTATGATTGGGAAAAACAAACTCACAAACAAACCAAACCAAAACGAAAATGCTCCTGTAATGATTTACGCTTCTCTTTTTCATGCCAATTTTGAGCTAAATATATGGGTGGTGTGCTACTTTGTATGTAACAAGACAGCCTGAATATTTGTGAGGGTTAAAATGGAAACTTCAGCATAGATCAGTCTGATTTCTCTCACCAGGCCAATTTGGCAGTAAGAATAAATTCTTCTGAGTGCAAGTTTAGGATATAGACCATTCTATAGGATAAAGATATTTATTTTGCTTATTATTTATTATTAATAAAAAAAAATCATTAAAATTGTAAGAGCCAGAGCACGGCATTTCCAAGTTAAAGAGGGAGCAAGGGAGGTATTATCTTTTGACCACTAAGGGCATCAGATTTCCATAAATTCAATTGCACTGGAAGAAGGCAGGACAATAGAATATAAATGAAACTACTGGCATGGTGAACTTGGCCTTTCAGCCTTCTGCGCTAGGGTCAATTTCATGCTATTTAACATTCAGAAAAGATGTTTTTAGCACGGACCTTAAAAAAGAAAGCTTCTCCTGCTCTGTGTTCTGTGTGAAATATGATACCTCAATACTTCCAGAACGGCAGCAGTTTAAATAGAATTCTTCTTCAGTGTTAACCACAGATGGTAATGCTATTACAGAAAATAGTACTATCATAAAATCATAGAATGGTTTAAGTTGGAAGGGACCTTAAAGATCATCTAGCTCCAACCTCCCTGCCATGGCCAGGGACACTTTCCACTAGACTAGGTTACTCAAAGCTCCATCCAACTTGGCCTTGAACACCTCCAGGGATGGGGCCTCCACAGCTTCCCTGGGCAACCTGTTCCAGTGTCTTACCACCCTCACAGTAAAGAATTTCTTCCTAATATCTAACCTAAATCTACCCTCTTTCAGTTTAAAACTGTTATGTCTCGTCCTATCACTACAATCCCTGATCAAGAGTCCCTCCCCATCTTTCCTGTAGGCGGCCTTTAGTTAGTGGAAGGCTGCTAGAAGGTCTCCCCGGAGCCTTCTCTTCTCCAGGCTGAACAACCCCAACTCTCTCAGCCTGACTTCATAGGAGAGACACTCCAGCCCCCTGATCATCTTTGTGGCCCTCCTCTGGACTCACTCCAACAGCTCCATGTCTTTCTTATGTTGGGAGATCCAGAGCTGGACACAATACTCCATGTGGGGACCAATATGATTTCTCAGAAGACAAGATATATCAATGGTATCATCTGGGAAAATCCCATCTTATACTTCTCGGCTTTGAGGCATATATTCTTCACCATAGGTAGGATACCTAATTTGCCCAGGGGTGTCATGGACCCTTGATCATCAAAAGTTTGTAAGATCTAGTTGTATCAGTCTGTTAGGAGTTACAGCTGATCCTGCTTTGGGGGGCAAGGGCAGCACACCAGACCAATTTTTTTTTTTTTTTTTTTTTTTTTGCAGTACCTGCAGTAACTGAGTATAATGACAAAGTTTAAAAAGAGAAAACAAGACTATCCAGAGGGGTAGAAAATCCCCTTGATCTAAAGATTTATGCTCTCAGTTTTCTGTTTTCCCCCAGTAACTTAGTGTCCCATAATCTTTTCAACTAGTGACTTGCTTATTTAAAAGCCCATGCAAGTTCTTTGGAACTTCACTGTCTCATCAAGTACAATGAGCTATGAAACATCCAAGCATGTTTCCCTCCCTACTGCTCCTAAAGCCTGGGAAACACAAATCAAGCTCATAAGGAAAGATTCCTTAAGGGGAACAAAATCTAGACTGACAGATATAAAATTAAACCTATTTTATAGCACTGACATGACTTAGACTCACTTCTACGTGACTTAAAATAAATCAGTTTTCCAAATCATAGAATCATAGAACAGTTTGGGTTGGAAGGGACCTTTAAAGGTCGTGTAGTCCAATCTCCGAATTAATACAGTAAATTAATACTTCAAATAAAAAGAAAAAAAGATTCAAAATTGTCTTAAAGGACAGGAAATCTCCTTTCTGACCATTTCTTTTGGGAAATGCATGAGAAGAAACACCTTTTTCAGAATGATAAAGTAAAAATACATATTTCAACTGATGATGTATTTCTCCAAACAAGCTAATAGCACTCAGAAGCCATCCCTGATTTTTTTTCTTCTTTGGATGAATTACAAGCTAAGTCCATTGCCAGCTAAGCCAGTCAGCTGAGTTTTTTCCTCGTCTGTTATAGGTTGCCTACTGAACTGAACAGCCTAACTTCTTTCCAGGCGGAAAACCTTTTTCTAAAGCCCTCACATAGGTAATATGCTCAGTCAGAGTGACCAATTTAAGCTGCTTGAATTTTGAAGATGAAGTCCTTTCAACAAGTTGTTTGTCACTCAGAAAAAGGCAGAGAATTATAGATGAGGCAGCTCTGAACTGCAAATCCTCATCTCACATAGGTACTTAATTGAAGGCTGTTGGTGAATCTGAAGAATTGGAAAGGGGTGGATTTTCACATGTAGCTCTCTCTCTCTGACATTTCCTATCTAGTGACTTAGTTATTCCTTTCCTGAAGCACGAAGCCCAGCACAAAACTGGTTTGGTAGTCACAAAGCACATTTTGAGGCCCATAACTTTCCTTGTACTGCACAGGAAAATAAGGTTAATAATTCAGGGCTCCCATTTCTACTCTTGGGACTTGATACCTGGAAGCCAGGCCTCTGTTCATCTATGGATCTAGGTAGAATCAGCCCACATAAGTGCAATCACCTCAATAAAAAAACCCTTCAAATAGGATCCTAATTTTCTTTATACTCCTGCAAGTGCTAGAGATACATGGATCACTTTCTGCAAGTGTTTGTGTATTAATTTTAAAGAGTGAAGAGCTATAGAGTAGTTAGTTAACTAAGATATCTCAAATAATTGATCTATACTTTTTCAACAAAGCAGAGAAGCAACCCTCATGTTCTCTACACACAGGAAGCTAAACAGTCAATCAAACTTCTTCAAAATCCTTAATTCTGCAATGAGCAATAGGTAAAGCTCTACACAGCTGTCTAGATTACAAACTGCTGTTAGCAGGGACAGGAGGAATGGGAGATGTGTAAAGTATCATACTCATCTGTTTTCTCCATAACCTTCACAAAGTACAGTTGTTAAACCCTCCTTGACATGCTTTTCAGTTTGTTTTCCTCTTGAACTGCTGGGCAGCCATACTGCCAGAAATCACATTTGAACTGTAAACAGTCACTGTTATTTGAGATAAGGAGTACA
>VFFE01007096.1:1274369-1306008 GCA_008921705.1 Burhinus oedicnemus
ATGTGTAATGAGGTTATTCTACCCAATGAAGGGCAGACAGAACTCAAAAATACAGCACATAGATGAACGATCTTTCAATTTCTGATTAAGACTTTTTTACCGAATGACTATGTTATTTAAAAATATTGTTACCATTCAAAGAGATCTGGAAACAAAGCCAAGCAAAAGTAATAATCAAAAATTAGAAGCTGGCCCTGAATATAGAGCTTAAACATGGATTGGGACAAAAAAATGTAATTTTCATAATGCATATATGTCTTTTGATAGGTTTTTGGTGTAAACATCCACTAGAAACAGGCTTAAACTGTATTTTTAGTCTAAAGGGAAATTTTTCTGATTTTAAGGGGTCTGGAACATTGACTTCCACACAGTTTAAACTTTTTCCAAACTAAAAATGGGAGGGAAAGGACAAGGGAGAAGGTGGAGGGGAAAATAATGTTCAGTAAGCATGCACAAAAAAAATGGATCAAAAAGAATCTGAGTGCTTCTGCGTAAGGCAAAAGTATGCAGCTCTAGTATAGTCTTCTCGGGAATCTGGGAACATCTGTTCAAGCTGGGCAAGCTCACATGTGTAGTCCTTTTCTTTTCACTAGCATGACATTGCCTTCTCTAGGGAAGTAGGAGGACCACATGTTCTTAAAAATTCCAAAACTAATGACAGAAATGCAACTGCTTTTTCTTTATTGACAGAGGTTTTCAAAATCACCAGGTTTCACCTGCCATCAGCAGTTTTAATTTGCTCCATTTTTTTTGGCCAGAGGAACACCAAATAACCTTGGCGCATTGCTGCTGCTCTGTCAGAACTGGAGTTCAAAATTAAGAAGCTGGATAGCTGGCATTCCTGATGCTTGTTTAGTTGTAAAAGGGTGCATTTCCACCTCAGCTGTGGTCACTACCACATTTCAGTTATTTCTCTCTTCACTTGAATCCCAAGCATTTTCCAAATGCTTTTCCATGTTATCAGTGAAGAAACATTTAATACTCTCCCCCTAGCCCAGTACTGGAGCTGCAGCTAAAAGGTATTAATTTATTTTAAAATATCTTATGTTGTGTATGCTATTCTCTCTGAATTGCACTGATACATAACTTAATTGTTTTTTACATAGTAACACAGTCCTCCCATTTTACATTCCTGTGCAGTGAATAGTCTCTGATTGACCATCTGATTTAGTTTTGTCTGCTTGGATGCCTTTTAGATAAAGGACACCATTCAATACTCAAATTAGAAACACTCTTTTCTTTTGTTTTCTTCCCCCCATCCTCTCTCCTGCAGCCAAAGGAGCAAGAGAAGGAAGAGTGTAGAGACGTAGAAACTCAAACAAATCTAGATGCAGCAAATTCTCCAACCGCTGAGCAATAAGTTTTCATACTTTGCTGGAGAACTCATTCATCTTAATCCATCTGGAAAGAGGTCTATTCACAATATTTCACAATCTAAGTACTTTCTGACAAAGCTATTAATTATGCACTCAAAAAAATTATTTGCTGCCTGTGAAGAATTGCTACTGGATTTTTTATTGTGCCAGAATCCTTGCTCTTCCCTCTCTTTTTAACTCACTGTTGTCATTACTACAGTCCAATTACTATCATTTTTTCATAGTATTCTCTTATCTCATACCACAAATTCCTTGGGGAAAGGGATCTAAAGAGATATAATAAGTAAAGTAACAATTGCCCTATCAAATGGGAATAAAAATCTTTTATCACCACACCCTTTCCCCTCCCCCCTTACTTTTCTTTTAAGTATGGTATCCCAGAACTCTAACATTCACTGGCTTTTCTATTGCTTAAATTTAACACACAGCCTTTAGGCAAATTCTTCTGCAATTAAGATCACATTAGCATCGTCAACTGTTATGACATTGTGAAATATTTTTGTTGGGATAGACCTGCCAACCCACTTAGCACAGCAGGACAATTCAGGCCAACAGGGACCTCAGGAGGTCTCCAGAGCAACCCCCTGCCCTGAGCAGACTCAGCCATGGGGTCAGACTAGGTTGCTCAAGGTGTCATCTTGTGTGGGCTGGAAAACCTCCAAGGAGACATGGCACCATCTTCCTGGGCTCCAGGCCAACTGCCCAGCTGTTCTCATGGGGAAACGTTTTCCTTAACCTCCAGCCTCTCTGACATTGTTCAGCTTGGTGCCCACCAGGGCCCAGGACCCCCTCCCCAGAACTGCATCCGGCCCCACCAGCATCACTGCCAGGGCTCTGCCTGCCCGGGGCGGTGCAGCACAGTTGTCCTGACCCAGGTGCCTGGCATCCTGTCAGACCCTTCCTCTCGCCAATCTTGGTCCCTTCTGGACAGCAACCCTGTCCCTGCATGTACCAACTGGTCTCCTCAGGTCTCAGAGTGCTCTGTCCATTTGAAGCCCTTCTCTTCCCCCTGCTCAGGAAAAGTCCTAGTCACATCTAAGAGGATCACCTGCCCTGAGTCCACAGGGATTCGGGATTTAGAGAAATACATTTTCGAACAGAAAAGTAGAAAACAGTATAATTATGATTCTATTCTCTCTTAACCAGTGATTTGCAGGGAGCTACATCTAATTCTTGAGGACTGTGAGCTAATCAGTTCATTTTAATCAACTGGAACTGAAGTATAGAGACACTCATAGCTATCAGGACATGTGGCTTGACAGACCAGATCCATACCAAACAGGAACAAAGTAACCAAACTTGGGCAAACAGGAGGGCAAATTTTCATCAGGATGCCTAGTCTCTGTTACTGAGGCACACGCATTTCTGGAAACACAGTTAAATCTCCATTCACAATACTGAAAATTTTACCATGTGTCTAGATTTTAATAGTAGTGTGTTCTTTCTCATGACTCCTTCTTCACTGTAGCACAAGCAAATGCTATGGAAGCAATAAAGCAACCTCTCATGTGGTCTTTTGTAAGAATTGCAAGGTAAATCATATAAACAGAGGACAAGAGAACTCCTCCACAGGCTGTCCAAACAAAGCACAAAAATCCCTCACTTTATAGTACATAGGATAAGTAATTTTGGAAACAAAAGTTTCTAAATTGCCATTCTCATCCTCACTCTGTTTCATGTCTCCAGACAGTGCTCCTCTCAAACCAGGCGACATCTAAGTTTAAAATTAAAGCTCTCATGTCACGGTTTTTGGGGTTTTTTTCTGGATCTCATGTCACGCACAAGGTATAATGCATGGGGAGCAACACTTTCAAAAATATTTCAGATCCAATACCATACACTAGGTTCTATTGACCTTCATGTAACTAAAGCAGGTACAGAACTTGAGGATTTGTAACCATATAAGCAAATGACAACATTAAGTACACAGACCTACTGTGCTACTAAGTAGAAGAGGGAATGAATATTCTCTGCCCTTTCCACAATTTATCTGAACGATATAAAAGCCACATCAATTCTGTTTTGACAGCAGTTGGTAATGTCATTTCTTCTTGCAAGTTTAACAAGCTTTTGGCAAACTAAATAATACCAGGCTTTGCTCTGTAGATTATCTCTCATTCTTAAAAACCATTGAAGAGGAAAGAGAAGAACCACAAATCCTACTGTTTGTAACCTTGATTAGCTATTTCATACTTTTTCAGAAAATACAGTATAAAATAAGGATACATGTGACTATGCCCTACTGTATAGAATCCCTCTCACCTAGAATCATTTGTTAGTGCTATAATTTGTTTATTTAGCAATATGTTAGCACTCCACCTGTCAGTCAGGAAAGCATGACCTAGGTGAAGTGGATTTCCTGACTGCTTCTCAAGGAAAAGATTTTGGCACTAGTCAAGTCCAGTGTAATGGCAGCTGCCTGAACAAGACATAGGAGGGAGCTGTACAACACCTTCCTATCTCATGTATGTCCTCCTTCCATGTCCAGGAAGGAAGATGCAGAGGTATATTTTCTTTCTTTCTTTATTACAAGTTTTAAGATTAGAAGTTATGTACTCTATCCACTTGCCCTTATTTTTCTATTAGACAATTCTTCAGCTTACTTGCTGTAGCATTCAACCAGGACTGGTCTTCTTAATATGACCTTACTCTTCTTTGTAAAAACAACCAATTACAGTTGCATTCCTGTGTCAAGGTGGCATTCTTTGCACAGTCTCACCACCTACCTTTCTGTGGGTGCACCTGGCCCTGAACAATGCATAAGAAGTTCAAGTAGCAGTAGTGAAAAACCAAGTTTTTGCGCGGGGTTTTTCTTTGTAGCATTCTAGCCAATTCATGTCTTGGTTTCCTTTTGAGTCAGTGTAACATTACCCGATGCACCATGTCTAAGATGTTTGCAGAAAGTTTAGGGCAAGTATTGGTACCATTATACAAGGTACTGATGAAACATGTTCAGGCAACACTGTGGGCAGTTATATCCAAATGCATTCAAGAAAGGCAACTCAAACAGAAATGGAGCAGAGAAAATGGTACAGGAATAGTCAAGGCATTGGAGTCTACTTCCCAAGACGTGTCTAAAGAGCCTTCTTTACCCGCTCAGGTTAGCAAAAGGAAGGCCAAGAGGAATCCCACAGTTAAAAAAACAAGGGACGGAAAAAAAATGTTGCTTAAACATTAGGGAAGGAAAATAACTATTTTGCTACACACTAAGAAAAGCTGTCCAGATGTATGCTGGGAATTAAACTGCAGTTTATGTCTGCGGAGGAAGTGAAGTTTGAAGTAGAGCACTACAGAACAAAGTCAGCCTCACTACTTTCATAATAATTTTTATCAGCCATAAGGAAGGATTTCTGTTTTATTGCAGTGTCCATAGTAAATGGAAAGTGAACTCAGTGGTCATAGAAGTCCTTTCTAATTTCACTTTTTTTTAAAAAGACTGCCCACACTTACAGCAGAGATTTTACCTCTGTGACGAGACTGAACGTATCTGGCACATTTCATTTCCCTTTCAGCAGTGCTACTACCGTCTCAGACTCTCCAAGAATAAGCCATTAGTATCAGCAAGATCAACCCTCCAAAAGTCTGCCAGACTCCAAAGTGTTCTTGTGTATTTCTTCTCCCTCCAGTCTAACTACATGTGGCAGCATTTCAACATGTGTATGTGAACATCCTAGTAATCCTGATTTAGTCAGTCCTAGCTATTCTTCCTCCACATCCCTTCCTGAGTACCTCCCTGTCAAGGAAAGGATGGGGAAAGCAGGGCAGACAAGGGTCTTGATGTGTCCAGGTGGAGGGGGAGGTGGCAACTGAATGGAAGAGCAGAGTTGCATTTATGAGCATTACAGAGGACTGACACATGGGGACCAGCCACAGAAGTGTATGTAGAGGCCATGGTCACTTTGGTAGACATGAGACATACTACCAAGAGATTTCAAGAAAGTGAAGGATTTTGGTTCAGCAGCCAGGGTGAGGTGAGTGACTAGAATCACTTGGGTCCAAAGTCCTAGAAAACAAAGTGAGAGTTTGAATGGAGTTTAAAGCTTAATTTTACTGCTGATTCAGTGGTGAGACACACAGCTCATCAGCTGAATACTACCTAAAAGATTGTTTAATTGGACCCTGTTATTAATTTCCCTCTACCAAGAGAGTAGACATCCTAGTAATCCTGATTTAATCAGTCCTAGCTATTCTTCCTTCACACAATAGCTACATCTCCCCATCCACCCTGGCCTTCCCAGTTGCCCACCAAAGCCACATACTACTCCTCTCCTCAGTTGGACAGGGGAGAGAAAATACAATGAAAGGCTCGTGGGTTGAGATAAGGACAAGGAGATCATTCACCAATTACTATCATAGGCAAAACAGACTTGACTTGTGGAAAATTAGTTTATTACCAATCAAATCAGAGTAGGATAATAAGAACTAAAACTAAATCTTAAAACACCTTACCCTCACCTTTCCCTTCTTCCCACGCTCAACTCCTGATTTTCTCTGCCTCATCCCCCGAGGTGTTCAGGGGGACAGCGAATGGGGGTTATGGTCAGTTCATCGCTCTGCCGTTCCTTCCTCCTCATGGGGAGGACTCCTCACACTCTTCCCCGGCTCCAGCATGGGGTGCCTCCCACAGGAGACAGTCCTCCACAAAACTCTCCAGTGTGAATCCTTCCCACAGGCTGCAGTTCTCCAAGAACCGCTCCAGCATGGGTCATTTCCACAGGGTGCAGCCCTTCAGGAACAGACTGCTCCAGTATGGGTCCCCTGTGGGTCCACAAGTCCTGCCAGGACCCTGCTCCAGCATGGTCTCCTCTCTCCATGAGGCTACAGGTCCTGCCAGAAGCCTGCTTAAGCACAGGTTTCCCGCAGAGTCACAGCCTGCTTCGGGCACCCACCTGCTCTGATGTGGGGTCCTCCATGGGCTGCAGGTGGATATCTGCTCCACCGTGGACCTCCATGGGCTGCAGGGTAACAGCCTGCCTCACCATGATCTTCACCGCAGACCACAGGGGTTCTGGTGCCTGGAGCACCGCCTCCCCCTCCTTCTTCACTGACCTTGGTGTCTGTAGAATTGTTTGTCTCACATATTCTCACTCCTCTCTCTGGCTGCAATTGCACCATTGCTTTTTTTCCCCCTTCTTAACTATGTTATCATAGAGGTGCTGTCACTGTCGCTGATGGGCTTGGCTTTGGCCAGCGTTGTGTCTGTCTTGGAGCTGACTGGCGTTGGCTCTCTCGGACATAGGGGAAGCTTCTGGAAGCTTATCACAGAAGCCACCCCTGCAGCCACCCCACTACCAAAACCTTGCCACGCAAACCCAATACATTTCTTTTCTGCCAGTCTTCCACAACCCCTGCAGGAGGCAACCAACAATGCTAACCAACTGAAAGATGGAAATGCCAACTGCAGCTCTTACTTACAAGCATCTGTTGATGTTGCTGCTGATCCTCATGTGAAGGCTGTGATTACTTCCAATTTAAAACACTGCCCATCCCAATATACAGGGAAAATTTTTTACTAAGAGCAGATGACATATGCAGTTCTGATATTAAGGGATGAAGTTTGATTTCTGAATCTGCATTTGCAGACTTCATAGAAGAAGCCTAATGTTAAAAATTGTAGTTTTGTGTAGCTTCCACTGGAGCTGATAGAATTTTGAAGTGTGAGGCATTTGTGAAAATCACGTGCAGCAGCCTGCTCAGTGTATTTTAGACAAACATTTATTGTATTATTTTAAGAGCAGAATACAGAAATGTGAGTAACATTAAAGGACAAGAATCTTCCTCCTCAAGGTCAGAACCATTTTCACCTGAAGCCAGTTGCCACATTTCCATATTATTTCACTGAAAAATTAGCAGGCTCCTTTTGCAAAGCAGGCAAGGTTTTAAAAGTTGTGTATAGTAACAGGAAGAAGCCAAAGGAGAACAGGCAGAGGTCTGAAAACCGCCTCTGAACTGGGGTAGGATAGAACTGCTGGGCAAGCATACAAAAGTATCACTACAGACAAACTCTTTTTATTTAAATGGAACACATAGAATCATAGAATCATCAAGGTTGGAAGGGACCTTTAAGATCATCAAGTCCAACCATCAGTCTAACACTGCCAAAATGACCACTAAACCATGTCCCTAAGCACCACGTCTACTCATCTTTTAAATACCTCCAGGAATGGTGACTCTACCAGGTCCCTGGGCAGCCTGTTCCAATGTTTGATAACCCTTTCTGAGAAGAAATTTTTCCTAATATCCAATCTAACCGCCCCTGGCACAACTTGAGGCCATTTCCTCTTGTCCTATCAACTGTTACTTGGGAGAAGAGACCGACCCCCAGCTCGCTACAACCTCCTTTCAGGTAGTTATAGAGAATGATAAGGTCTCCCCTCAGCCTCCTTTTCTCCAGGCTGAACAACTCCAGTTCCCTCAGCTGCTCCTCATAAGACTTGTGCTCTAGACTCTTCACCAGCTTTGTTGCCCTTCTCTGGACACGCTCCAGCACCTCAATGTCTTTCTTGTAGTGAGTGGCCCAAAACTGAACACAGTACTCAAGTTGTGGCCTCACCAGTGCCAAGTACAGGGGGACAATCACCTCCCTAGTCTTGCTCACCATGCTATTCCTGATACAAGACAGAATGCTATTGGCCTTGGCCACCTGGGCACACTGCTGGCTCGTGTTGAGCCAGCTGTCAACAAACATCCCCAAGTCCTTTTCCGCTGGGCAGCTTTCCAGCCACTCTTCCCCAAGCCTGTAGCGCTGCATGGGGTTGTTATGACTTAAGTGAAGCACCCAGCACTTGGCATTGTTCAGCCTCATACCATTAGCCTCAGCCCGTCAGTCCAGCCTGTGCAGATTCCTCTGTAAAGCCTTCCTACCGTCAAGCAGATTGACACTCCCACCCAACTTGGTGTCATCTGTAAAGTTACTGAGAGTGCACTTGATCCCCTCATCCAGGTCATTGATAAAGATATTAAAGAGAACAGGCCCCAGTACTGAGCTCTGGGGAACACCATTTGTGACTGGCCGCCAACTGGATTTAACTCCATTCACTACCACTCTTTTGGACCCAGCCTTCCAGACAATTCTTTACCTAGCGAAGTGTACACCCATCCAAGCCATAATCAGCCAGTTTCTCCAGGAGAATACTGTGGGAAATGGTTTCAAAGGCTTTACTAAAGTCCAGGTAATCAGCCCAGAGATAATTGTTTGGGGATTTCTGGAACAAGGAAGCAGATTTTTTGATTTTCAGATAGAAATAATTTGTTTGAATTACCCACATCATCAAGACAAAAAAGGTTTTTCAGTCCAGGAAGGAGAAATTTGAAGCAAACACATGGGTAAACACTATACTCTGCTTATGATTGAAGGCTTGTGGGGGCCAGGGTTAATTTTTTTTTTCATGCAAACCTTGGGGAAAAAAAAACCCAAACAAAACCTACGTAAAATATTTAAGGGAGATTCTTCCAGCAATGGTGCCTCATCAAATTCAGAGCTAACCATGAGGTAACCTCTTAGTTTGTATGAAAGCTTCATCTAATAGAGCTTCCACTTGCAGAGGAATTGCTCTGTGCCCTGACGTGATACACTCCCCCTCACTCCTGTTTACTAGAGCTTTGCTTTCTTGGCAGGGTAACTGGGAAACCTGAAAAACCCAGCATGAGAAAGAGAGACAGCACAGCTTTGAATTCAACAATCTGCCTACCATCTAACTCAAACCAAGCAGGGTGGGAAAAGGAATTGCCATGTAATGTCAGTACACACTCTGGGCCAACAGCCAAGATAGCAGATTTGTGAGACAGAGATGAGAAAAAATGTTTTAATATTTTTGTTGAAATGATGACAAGCAAGGGCTAGGCACAGAGGAAGGGAGAGTGTGGATGTGAAAATGAATGCCAATGTCTGTCTTCCATAAGGTGCTCCCTTTCTCAGGAATACTGACAAGAGAACTAAAAATTTCACAGGTAATTTAATGACACTTCTTCAGGTCCTGTCTAGAGAGGGCAGAGAATTTACTGACCATACACAGAGAAAATACACAAGAGAGAGAAAATTTTAGGGACCTTGGATTAGCTTTTCCTTCCCATTTCATAAAGACATAGGCTTGATCTCTGCTTCCATGCATGCAGTCTCACAATTCAAACCTGTTTAAACTAAGGCACCTAGTGCTGCTAGGTCAGTCCAAAAGAGAAAAAAGAAAAGGAAAAAAAAAAAACAACCCACAAACCAAATGAAACCAACCAAAATTAAACAAGGTGACTGAAAATGTATGCTGAGGTACAGATCTTGAAAAAGGTGACTTTTTTTTAACAAAGCAGTATTTCATTTGAACTGAAATATAACTCAATAAAGGGAAAAACTGACAAAAAGCATGTGGCAAAAAGGATGTTTAAATACTTTTCATAGAATCATAGAATAGTTTGGGTTGGAAGGGACCTTAAAGATCATCTAGTTCCAACCCCCCTGCCATGGGCAGGGACACCTCCCACTAGACCAAGTTACTCAAAGCCCCATCCAACCTGGCCTTGAACACCTCCAGAGATGATCTGCTTTTAACAAAAGAGATATGTTCCTCCAATGAACATAAAACCTTAGGCTGAACTACTAGGATGTTCTGCCATACTGGCTCCAGGAGGTTTTATCCAGAAGACACAGAGAAAAAGAAAAATCATCCAACAACAAAAATCAACAGGTGGCGCATACCCTATTTACACCTTCCAAACATTCAGAAGAAGAAAATACAAATGAAAAATGAGAAAAGCTCTAACAAAAAAGGTATGACAAGCCAATAAAAAATTCAATTAAAGTTATGTCAAAGAAATGCTTAAATCTGGAACAAAGAAAGGCTGCAGTTATTTTTGACCTATACAGTTGAATAAACCCTGTTAGTATTGATCTGTAAAACTAAATTCTCACACGCACCATCCCAATATGTTTAAAGAGATAACACAATAAGAGTTTTCCACATGACAAAATTGTAGAAATGGTGTCAAAACATCCTTACCTATGTTTCATGACTTGCTAATTGCCAGTCTTTTTGTCTTTCACAGACACGTATCTGATTCTAGCCAGAAAAGCCGAACGTTACTCAGAATGGCAGCCTTAAAGGAGTTTGTGAAAAATCTTACGAAAAACCAAAACCAACTTGCTCAATTTTGTTCCACTAGGCAGAATTCACTTAATGGTTTATTCATGCAGGCATCTGGGAGGGGGAGAAGCAGGCTTACAGTTTTTTGCTTCTGAATTTTCTGCTTCTGAAAGACTTGGTCCTTTATCTAATATGAAGTACTGATCAAGCAGAGGTTTTCTTACTGATATTCTCAAAGTCTAAAAGCTTCTCTGCACCAGATGTCTTAGAAACGAGAAGCAGCACAACAGTTCAGCTGAGCGAAGACAACCTTACAATGTAGACACATCTATCTAATGAAAATGCTCTCCCAGCAGCCCAACTGTGGCAGAAGACTACTCTTTCTCATGCGTAATGAAGGGGTCTTTCCTCCTCTAATACTTGTACAGGAGCTGAAAAATATGTACCTTTTAATGTGTAAGTTGTATCATTTTAGTGTGTAGTTTTTTTAAAAAGAAGAACCCCAAACTAAAATCAACAAGGTTACTCCAGATGCAAAGAAGTGCCCAGGAAGCTATTACTGAAGTCAGTGGGATTATGTATTTAAATACTCTGGAAAAACTTCATAGGCCCTATCTGCATCTTCAGCTGCTCCCATATATTTTTCCTCTTCTCAAGACACTCATGCTCAACTGACCCACTGAGCCCTCTTTGTTTAGCTACATATGTTAAGTGAAATTTCATCCATATCTTTCAACAGAAATCCAATCCTTTGCAAATCTTCCCCACTACTCGCTCACTCCCATGTTTTATATGTTCTAAATTTCAGGTTTTAGACATGGTTAGAGGCAAAGGTGTCTAAGAGAAACATTTCTCTCCTTTTTATTCTGGCCATAATTAGTAGCAGAAATGAGGGAAAAAAAATCACAGAAGAGAGTTGTTCTCATGCTGCATACAGGTCAGTTTTATAAACCAAAGGGGTTTAAATAGCTCTGCAGTCAGAGCTCTGAAAAATCTGTCCAGCCTCTTCAGTAGTCCCTCACAGACATAGGTGTGAGGAAGTCTCTGGGGCAACTCAGCATGAGTAAGCAGCAGCCAGAGGCAGGAGCAAATCTTTAGCAGGCAAAATTACTGTAGGCAGCAAAAGTGGACTGACACTAATGCAAAGGAAATAAAACAACACCCTGACCTTCATTTTGTTCCATCCTCAGCGCTTGCATGTAGAGCTATCCTTGTTGGGATTTTTCTGAATCCTGCATCAGATATTTTATTAGACACATAAAGGTTATGCTTATGTTGAACGCAGGTGCAATCTCTGAAAAACAAAGAAGAAATATTCCTCTTGATCGCGATCTTGTAGACTTTGGGGTGAAGAGGGCAGGCTAGTAAGGACCCAGTCAGCTCAGCCATGACCTTGCTATTTGGTCTTGGGAAGCCCACCAGTGAAACTGGGATAACGACATGTCATGTGTCACAGGTCCGTAGAGAGAATAAATGCGCAAAAGCATCTGCAACAATTCTCAGATATTATGGTATTGGGGGTGGATGAAAGCAACTGTGCTGTTACTTAACAGTTCCTTATCCAGTATCATATCCTTTCATTTAGACTTTTCAAGGGGATATATCTTTGCCATTCAGTGAGTTTAAATGACAGTGAAAAATTCCCATTAGAGTGAGCGTATTGCGAGTTACCCATATAGTCCTGTTGTTTGTTGCTAACAGCAGCTGTGCATGTTGTCCAGCCAAGGTTGTTTGTTACTTGGTAGTTTTCATCATAACACATTTAAAAAATGCATAAATAAATAGTTCATTAAACCCTTGTACAATGATCACTGTCCAGTGTTTATTCCTGTACATGATAAAGCTCCAGAACAGCAATCTGGACAGTGACAGCTACAGTAGGTGCAGGGAAAGATACCAAGTTTAGGAATGTGTAATAAATCATGTTTCTATAACATGGATTGTTGTAACATTCAAGTAATACTGCCATAAAGGCTTTTCATCATCCTGGTCAACAAATTCAGATATTATTAAAAAAAAGAAAAAAACCTCAACAGTTGTAAATTTGAATAACAATCTGTACCTTTGAATGGATCCAGGCCCAAGGTAACAGAGTTATATTCCTTCTATTTCCCCCCTTGGAAACTGAGCTTGTGCAAGCGTCTGTGTGGTCTAACAACAAAACACCTGTACTACAGTGAATCAGGAACTCATCGAGGCTCAGCCTTTTCACCCATTTCAGTGCTCCTCCCCCTGTAAGCTTCCACGCATTTCCATTTCTGTTGTGTGTCTGCATCTTTTCAGCACTCCCCCTACTCTATTCAAGTGATACAATTTCTTTCCCCAACAACTAAATTTTTAACACACTGGGGAGCACAGTCTGAAAATCTAAAGCCACTTAAACAGATTCAGAAAGTTCTCTAGGCAGCTGACAGGTGTTTTTTTCACCCAAAGAAAGATAAGAGGTGTGGAGGTAACCCTGCTTAAGAAAAAAAAAAAAAAAAAGATTTTTTTCTAGCAGAGTACTTATCTCACAATATAAAATATTCACGAATTCTGCAGTTAGCATACACTACATTAGATAAAATCAAAAACTTTAACAGAGAGTGGAAATCATTAAAAAGTGTCTTGTTGCTGTACAATGACCCTCAGCAAGTCCATGAAATCGAAATTGCAATGCACTGGCTCGTACTGCAATATCCTCCCTGCCTGAACTTGAGGGAGTCAGGTCCTTGTTTCTAATGATATGTCTAAAAGAGGCTATATCTGTCTCAGCACAGCCCATGTGTCAGTAACATAAATTCCCAAAGTTCCCAGTCATATTTTAGTCATATTTCTGGCCTGCTGTAGAGCA
Organism: Burhinus oedicnemus; assembly: GCA_008921705.1. Taxonomy (NCBI): domain Eukaryota; kingdom Metazoa; phylum Chordata; class Aves; order Charadriiformes; family Burhinidae; genus Burhinus; species Burhinus oedicnemus. Next base: position 1,287,653 of record VFFE01007096.1, read on the forward strand.
AGCACATTTTCTATAACAATTCAAATAATACACTAAGAAACCCCGTGAGAGAAATTAATATACACAACTCATTTCCTGGCAGATTGGATTCTGCAGGATCAAGATCACCAAGTAATTTTTCCTGCAGCAACTTCCTGCAAATTCCCATCCTGAAGTTTGTTTGAACTGGACAGGCTAAATTCAGAGAGAAGGATGTCCCCAGGCAGGTCGCCATGCAGGGGAGCTCACACAGGATGTCTTTTTGTGAAATGTGCAGTGTGTTCACCAGAAGATGCAATAAGCAGTGGTTGCCAACAGGAAAGAAAGCAGTGAGAAGGAAAAAGGGAGAGGGAGCTACCTAATTTTGTCTTAAATCCCAGCAAATGAGTAAATATGTCAGCTGACTCTGCTTTTAGCAGACAAAACACTGCTTTCTATGAGACTGAGATACTGAGTGAGAGCATTTAGGTTAGAATATAAGTGGAATGGAAAACCCAAGCACAAATGGCACACAAATTCTTCATCTGGCCTTACAAGATAAACAATAATTCTGCAGGAAATAGTCATTGATGAAACAACCCACTGGAATCGTTTGCTTATGTCTGAAATTTTTGGTATGTCTTGTATTGCCTTTTCTTTACTATATAGGTGTATTTAGTTAAGCTTAGTAACTGAAGGACAATTTTGTCCATTTCTCACAGAAAGTGAAACTCATTTCCATGCACAGAGGCAGCAGAAGGTTTCTGAAGCCTTTAAGTTTCTTCAGCTTCTTAGATTAATGACTTAAGTGGGACTTAAGCGGAGCTCTGGCATCATGCCACTCATTTAACCAAATATTAACTTTACCAACATGTGATTATCTGGATCACTACCTATACGCACCCTTCTGCAGTAACACAAATTGCTGCTGGCCTTGAAAAAAAATTCCAAATAACATAAAATGCTTTTTCTTCTCAGAAACACAAGCTACTTTAAGCATAGTTATCTTGCCCTTTGCCCTCTGCCCTCTACCAGGGCTTTATGTACAATGTAAAATACAGTAAGCTTAAACCCTCATGTCTAAAGAGCTCAGTGACATGCCCTTATGAAGTCTGGAAAAAAGCCACAGGATGAAAGCACAGGTTGACACTTCAGTTTGTATTTACCCAACTGGAGGACAACCCCGATCTAGATAGACACCAAAGCTATGCATCTTGAAATTTAACTACAACCCTCTAGTTCAAGCATGGCTTAATCATGTCCTTTCCCACAGCAGCAATGTGCATTTTATAAAGTTGATTAAGGCAAAAGAAGCCTGCATTTACATATATTTTTATCTTCAGTTGAGACATTTAAAAGGACACATTCTCCAGTGTTTAGCAATTCTTGGGTTCCTACTGCAGCTCTTTCCTCAGCTGGAGCCCTTGTTGAGACCACTTACATGGCTTTTCAGGTCTTCCTGAACACCTGTTTTCACAAAATGCTTAAGAACTCCATTACTCTGGAGACACCTACTGCTCTGGTAAACGTGATGTTGATCCATGTGTTCAAACATTATCTGGATACAGGAAGCAAGTAGAAATTGGGAGAAAACTGTACTCAGTGTGAGTGCTTACAGAAACCAAGCAATGAGGCAAAACGCAAAATCTTGCCAAAATAAACTGCTACTCTACACAGAGGTAAGAGAAAAAAGGAAAGAAATCCAAATTCTCATTGCAGAAATTTTTGTAAGGATACGTTCAAACATCCAAGGATGTGACTTAAGTAGAGAGCAGAAAAGAACTGTAGTGAAGAAGCAGACATCACATGAATTTGTAAGAGTCAGGACATTAGGAAACAGAAAACACAGAAGTATTGAAGAAACTGATTTAACTTAAAATAAACAGAGCCGTATAATTCATCCTCACAGCAGATGTGTGTATGTATTTGAATATGTCCTACATGCTTCAAAGATGTGTTAATTCAACATACTGTTTATTTATACAAAATAAGAGAATAATGTAACTGCTTAACAGGTTTTCATTCCAATGCTGTAAATAGGGCACTAACTGAAAATCCTCCTAGAGTGTGCCCGCAGTTGTAGCTGTAGAAGACAGGATACTAGCACCGCAAACCAAGGCAAAGTGATGGAGCTAAAGCAGCAATGCGCGCTCCCTTGAAATAGATTTAGCCTGGAGACACAAGAGGTGCACAAAAACCATCAACAAAGGAAGCATCTTAAAGGTGCTACAGCTGCTATGCAGAGCAGATCTAGTGTGGAAATAGTATGATTTTGCCACACTTTGAATAAGACCGGGAATAGATTTGGGATAACTCCTTTCAGTAGGGAATGAAGCTTCTTGAGGTCACAGAAATGTGACAATGATCTTATTGACAGCTGACCCATACAAAGAGGTTGTGAAACAAACTGGTCCTACAGAACAAATCCAGTCAGTCATGTCACTATGGAAACCTGTAACTTTACCTGTATGGTTAGATGAATGAGGTGACATCATTTATGATTGTCTTAAATTATTGTAAGTGTATAGAATATAATCTATATTATCAGACGTGAAAAATTCCGGTCTCAGTGCGATTTCAGCGAGATGTCATCAGCTAGTGATTATTCTAGAAACAACAGAGTTGTAAGCAAGACTGCTCAACACTGTCAAAATTAATGCAGATTTACAAGATGCTGCACATTATCTCCAGGCATGTTCCACTAGTGTTGAAAATATACTATGCTTCCTACACGTGGATGTATCTATAGTCCACTGCCACACATGGTAAGAAACATAGCCATGTTTCAAGTCTTCAGTATTATTACCCTGGAAAAATGTCTAGGGGAATCTTCTCTTCTAACCATTTTAATGCTGTATTAGTTGCCAGAGGAAACTAAAAGAACTTTCTTTAATAAGGATTTTACTACTCATTTCATTCCTTCAATTCCTCCGTCTCTCTCATAGATATAAAAGCATACACACACACCACTTGGAATAATGTCTTAGTATCAAAATGTCTTAATACTAACATGGGGGTAAAACAGTGTTGTTTCAGCAGGTCCAACCTAATTTAAATAATATTGTCAGGGATATCCCAGCTCTTCAATAATGAGTCTGCAGAAGAAGGAAAAAGAAGAAAAAGAACGTCCTTTCACTGCGACAAATTCTTACAGTTTTAACTTCATCATGAGTTTCTTGTAGGAAAGAGCTAGTACCCCAAGCCACCAGATAACAATTTAATTGATGTTAAATATGCACAAAGTAATTAAAAAAAATGTTAGGACTTTTCATACTATAAAACTTTTCAGTTAAACTCAATTTAAACTGAAAATAAACACTAATACTGATCCAGCTGAGGGAATTTATTGCCTGAAACACCCTGAAATTTGTTTTGAATTACCCTGCATGCATTATACACACTGAAATTATCATGTGAAGATTATTGTATATTGATGGGAGACTGTCAGTTAATTAACTCTTCTGGGTACAAAAGATTCCTCTGTGAGGCCTTTTTCTGTACAAATAGCAAAATACTTTTGTTTAGCCTGAAGTAAAAATTCTTGAGCAGCATATTAAGGCAGGAGGGTAGCAATAAAACTTTAAAATAGGTGTTATTTGTGAAAATAAAAAATTGTTAATTTGTTTAATTACTAAAAAGTTGTGAAAACATGATTTTTGGACACTTTAAGACAGTTAAGAAACTAACCAGATTTGTACATCTCATTCACTCTCACCGTTGAGAATATTTATTTTACTTCTTCTCTTTAGCAGTATAGTAAGGTCAGAGGAAAACCTTCTTGGAGCTCAACTTGGGCGAACTAACATTTACTTCTAGCATTGTGTGGTCTAGCTAAATAAGGACACCTTGATTGTAAACCACCCATATGTAAAACAATGTGACCAAGTATTCCATTTGCTCTGATCAGAAGTGCACACTTACTCACAAATCTTGGAGGTCTCTAACTTGATACAACTTATGAAAAATGGCAAGGCTTTTGCAGTAAAACCATTACTACAATCTCCTCACTGTCAGAGCAATTGCTCCTGGTGCCTCAGGCTCACATGCCTGTGTGTCATGAGGAATGTTCGTTATGAGTGAAAAATATTATCTCATTATAAATATCAACAGAAAACAGACAGAAAAGCTGAATGGATGGATAAACCAAGTCCTGTACATATACAGAACTCAGGATTATAGAGGTTTTGGATTTCAGAACGTGGTCCTTAAAAATGAAATAAATAGAAGATGCAGTTGGAGACTTCAGCATTACTTGGGACAAAACAATAGGAATCCAATGTGACCATGGACAAGAAAAGCTCTAGCAATTGGGTACTTAGTCATTACTTCTGGGGCTCAGGTACCTTGACACACTCAACTAAATGAACTGTTGATGAAATCTACTACCATCAGTGGTCTTTTATCAGGGATACATTAATTCCCAAGTATAGACTAAAAAATACCTAATTTCTGTCCATTTTTGAGACAATACAGCAAGCATAGGTAAATATTATGTTAAAAGCAAGAAAATCATCCTTGCCTGAAGAAAAAATTTCCCTATGACAATCATCTGTTCCACTTCTCAGTGTATTTTTCTGACTCTACAGGCTTCCTCCTTCAGCCCATCTAAGAAAGGGTTAAAACTTCTGGCTTTGGCTTTCATATAGAGATGTTTCACTGTGAATGGCACAGCAATATATAAGCATCACTTTTTTTCATGGTGGGCAGGTACTGCTCAGCCTTTATAGAGATATTTTTTTAATTTGGAACATAAATTAAATTAAATATTTATGCCAGAGCTGCCAAAAGAAAGACAAATAGAGCTGGCAAACAATTCTCTTAATAAAGTTCAATCACTGTAATGCACACTGTTGTCAAAGGGTTAGTGCAAGTTAATTTTTCCTGTAAAAGTTTTGCTCTCTTTTTCCTGACAGTCATGTCAGAAAGAACTGATAATTTGAAAGGAGATTTATTCAGGGTATAATCCTGTGCTCAGCTGAAGTGAATACATTTCCTTCTTCCTTTGGCAACATCAGCAGCTGGTGAGGTCCTGTACCTAATTACTTATTTTACTAGCTGGTTTGGGGGAAGGTTGTTTCGTTAATATATATTTTAACGCACAAACAGATTCACAGACACGAATGAAAAGAGAAAAAGATTCCTTAGTTCGGTATCTTTTTTATCTTTTTTCTTCTTTTTTTTTTTAAATATTCAAGGCAGATGATAAAGACTGCAGAGATCCAAAGGAAATGGGCAAAAATCTAATCATAGCCAACCATGGTACCACAATACCTTGCTGATCCTACCCAGGTACAAAACATTACTGTATGATCAACAGGCACAACAAAAAAGACGCTATGTGTCTCTGAAACACAGGTTTTCAAATACATAGAAATGTGCTAAGAATTTTTAAGACATGGCTTTTAGCACAGCTGATGAGTGATTTCTGTCTTCTGCATTGCCAGCTTTCCTTCCAGTCAACATCATTTTAATATCTACAGATAACATTTAGGGAGACCAAAGCTAAGTGTAATAAGAGGAAAACTGAGGTAGGCTTTGGAGAAGGAACCTACTGCAATGACAGTGCATTACTGAATTCTCTGGAAATAAAATAAAGAAAAAAATGCCCAAATACCTGAAATCCTCCCTCAGTGGCAAATTCCTGAGAAGTAGCTTACTGTAGTGCCACAGAATGTAATCCTAATGAGACTCAATACATCGTGTCCCCCTAAGTCTTAATAACTCAGTTTAATGACCTTTTCTAAATATTTTCTCACTGAAGTCACATGTTGTGTAAGTAAGGACAGCTTGCATGGTTAAGAGCAGAGGACGGGACTAGTCTAAACTGAAAAACAGATAATTATGTACTAACTGAATACCTCTTTGCTGTTTGTTTCCTGGATGACCCTGAGTTATCCCTTCCTTGTGCCTCGATTTCCCCATTTTTAAATGACAACAAAGATTCCTTGTTTGATAAAGTTCAGTGAATAATACTATTTGAAGAACTAGTAACCCACAATCACTTCTGGAGTTCTTCAAACTCCAGCAACAATATCGAAAGAGATGTCCTAAAATCTGAATTATATTCCTGCGTCAGCTTTGAATCCCCCAGTGCCTTTTAGTCCACTCTCTGCCGCCTTTATATTGCAATATCTCTCCTAGCACGTGTCTGCACAGTGTGATTTGAGCTGGCAGTTAGTACAATGAGCCACGAACTGAGAACATAGGAAATAAAAATTGATACATTACACCTATGAAGCCAGTCCCCAACTGGTCTAAGTTATCATCACTGAATACCTTCTGCTGGAAAACACTGAAGTCCACCTTTGCAACTGGCTGTATTACCTGATTCACCATAATACAATAGCTTGTCAGTTGCACTTTACACTAAACAGTATTTTTTACTGCTGGAAGTCTTGAATCCTAGCCCTCAAATATCACTTGTGATCTCTAAAACAGTCCATTTTTTTAAATAACCATAGGTGTATATTGCAACATGAATTGTTGTCTATGATTTTTGGTAGAATATCAACTGTTATTTTCAAAGGCTAATGCAAAGTTTGCAAAATATGACATATTTGCCTTACCAAAAAGAAAGGTGTTTTCCTGTGGGCTACATCCCACCTACAACCTTTTTCCTCAATACGGGAAAGAGCCAGAAACCTCTGAAATCTTCTGAAGAACAATGAGGAAAGCCCAAGGAACAGATGCCTTGGGCTAGAAATTAGGAAAAACGTGCATATTAGTGGAATGAAAACCATCCAAATATTGTTGCTTGCCTGTCTTAATTTCACGTTTTGGGTGAACATCATGCAATCCATGAAAACCTCCCATGTTTTAATGGAAAAAACACCCTTTAGGCTGATGAGTAGTTGAGGCTCTGCTCTATACTAGTGATAGCTCATTCACTTGCTAAGCCTGTCAAAACGTTGCTGGGTTTTGGGTGAACTGCTTCCTTGTATTCCCCATTTACAGGTCACCTAGAAATTAAACCACCTATTTCACAGCTGTCATGAAAACCCAAGATATCATATAATATCATATAATATCATATCATATAATAATTTTTTTATATATAAATTTTGAAATTCCTGTAGTCCATGTACTTTGCTTTCCATGCTCAGCAATACCTAGATACAATGAAGGCCTTGGTGGAGTCAGTGCATTGTTAGAACAGGGCAGGCATGTGAAAGTAAAATTGTGAGCTTGTATCTGCACACATATATAGCACGCTGCCTGAGAACCCATCTGCTAATCATTTAATAAGTTTCAATACTCACCTCATTTGATGTCACATGTCAATAAATGAAACTATTACTCACCTTTTATGTCAAACATCTTCCCCAGCAGCACCAAAAAAGCTTGAAGAGATTGGAAATATCATTTAGAAATTCACTGTAAAATGTTTTCCTTCTGGGGTATTGATTTCTCCACCAATGCAGTGAGATTTGCTTATCTAATCTGATGCATGACTCTTGCACCTGCAACACAACAGCAATTGTAGAACTAGTCTGCAACTTCATCTTTTCTTCCTTTCTTTTAACAGTATGTATAAAATAGACATTCAAACTGGCTTATTTTATGACCTATATGTCTTCAGATATATCGCACCTTGAGAAATAACAGAATCTGCTCTTCATCAGACATGTGACCATTTTGAAAAATGGGCTAAAACAGACAGATGCAAACATGAGCTTTGTGAAACAAGCATCAGAAGTCCCAGATCTCAGACCTATTGTTCCTCCTGGACTGGTGTGAATATAGTTTTATAGTTCTCTGTAGTAAACATACTTACCCAAGTCATACTGAACTGAATAGTCACTGGTCTGAAGGCCCAGCTCTAAGCAAATACTTTGCAAGTGCCTAGTTAGACAACTCTGCAGCCGCACAGCCACTTATACATTGAGATAAAATGGGGCTGAGAAGCTGGTTGTTCAACTGCCCAACCCCAACAGTGGTTTCTGCCACGACCTTGTCCCTCCTGTACTGGGACATAACACAGTCAATGAGCCTTTTGCACACTCAGGGAACATGACCATCCCTTTTCCAGGCAAAACAGAGCACAGGCCTGGGAATCATCCAGAATGACTCCCAGGACATGAACTTAAAGAGCATTTACACGTAGTGTCCTGAGGGGAGCTGGAAGTCAGATCAAGGGCTTGCAATAATGTAAGAGTGCTGCCTCCTCATCTGGAAAGGGGAGAGGTTTCTGTGTATTCAGTGCACACTCACCTATATCACGTACATTGACCTGCAACCACTAACCTGTCTTTTAAGGACAGAAAAGTATTCAAGATTGTTGTTGTAAGCAATGCCTTGCCTCTCCTCTAGCAAATAGATGCCACTCTTACAAAAAAGAAAGGGAGAGACAAGGAATAAAAAGGCCTTTAGAAATACGTTCTCAGAACAGAGGATGCAAGTGCCAGACCTGAGAATGGAGATAAACGGTAATAAGTTTCACCTCCTCGAGCTTTTCAGACACCCGGAAAACTGGGCAAGATTTAGTCCACTACAGAAGTAAGATAACAACGAGCTGGAAGCAATGTTCTTTGATTTTCGTTCTGCTGAATAGGTTTGTAACTATAACTACCATGCGTGTTCTAGAAAGGCTGTCACAAGACTGTGAAAAGATTTCCATTTCAAAACAGATATCTAAGCCTAGTTAAGTATGATAGGTAATCAGGGCTGGTACACAGAGTCTTAAAATGAGGCTGGGTAAACTGCACACCTCTACCCAAAAGCATGAAAAGTCTCCAGTCAGGAAGAGAAGGGAGTACTCAGAGAGATCAAGCAGAAGATAAAAGTGCAGCTTGTCCTGAACTTGACAGAGATGCTTTGAATTTGCGATAGTAGTAGAATTTGACCCAGAATAGCTTAAACACCAGTTATACAGAAACATCAGTGTAAGAAACATTTTTTTTTTTTTTTTAATATTAACACTTGATTTAATGAGCAATGCTTGAAAGAAATGTTCAGGCCTGTCAGAAGGCAGATTGAGTGACTGAAAACTAAAGGTATATAAATGGCTTACCAAGTTTTTTTCATATTGCTATACATTAAACTAGAAGGCAACAAGACAGTTTTGAAGGATATTTAAAAAATTACTTTAGGTGCATTCCAGATAATGGAGAAAAGAGTGCTGACAGAATGAAAAAGGAGAGAGAAAAGAGATGATGTATCAGTGGTAGAGTTTATTTGTTTGGGTTTCGGTCTTTCAGTAGGGTTTTTTTCTTCAGAGAACAGAGTTATTTATTTCAATATTAAACTGATAATCCAGTTTAAATGCTAATGTCTGAATACAAATCCAGTCGTGCAAGATATAATTCACTATAATTACAACAACAATCATACATTAAGCAAAGTATCAGTCCTTAAATCAGTAAATCACTTTTTAACAAAACATGGCCATGGTATAAAGTGGGAGGGGAGTGATTTCTTTAATGGCCAAGATCCGAACAATTTGTTATCAGATCAGTATTTGATGACTATCAGAACATGAAAGTGCTTTCATAGTTACATTTCATCAATACCAGTGGTATGCACTCAAACTGGAAAAGTGTTTATTCTCCATATTAACATTATTAATACACAATACAAATGTATATAAGTGCCACTAGGAAAATCCATGTTTACCTTATGAGGTTAATCTATCATAATTTTTCAATATTTCCCCCCCTTCTTTGCTTACCTGAAGTAAGACATATTGGGTTTTTTAGTCTCTGTATTAATCCTCAATAATTTAACATCTATATAAAAATAAAAATTACATATATTATTATATACCTTAATAAATAATTTATTCATTAAATTGCATATATTCTTTTCTACTCTTTAAATTAGAGTCATGCCTCTCTCTTCCAGTTTCTGCAACACTGATAGTATCATGACAATGACTATGACATGACACTGACAGCTGTCATGCCAGGCTCATCACTCATATATACCAGTATCTAAACCACATTTTGCTAACCACTGCAAAAAAAGAATGACAATTTCTCAAATATTATGTAAATGAAAATAAATTAAAAGCCTAACTGTGATCTTGCTCTTAATTCCTTAACAGAAGGTTATCTGGAAGTTAGTGGTTCTCAGCTCAAATTAATCTTGAAATTTACAGTTTTGGCCTTACACATATTTCAGTTCTCAGCTCCAATTCATGTTGTTCCATACTCAGCTTCAGGTGGAGTGTAGATGTTTGATCGCTGACATCCTGAGACCTCTCTGAACAGCTGGCTTTCAACGTCAGCATTGGTGAAAGAGTAAGGTGAGATTGTCACCAAAGCCCTGACTCAGTGGGTGAGGCAGAAGAAAGAAAAGCAAAGCCTCTTCATTTGGCTAAACTATATGTCTTCTTATTAGATATAATCTCACTAGGTATATTTTAGAGCCAGGACAACATAAACAGTTTATATGACATTTCATATAATTCCGATTATTTGTAAAACATTAATAAATAACTTAATGTGGTTGGTATTGAAAGACAATAACTCTAAAGTTGCATCAAAGAGACAAATTCAACATTAAATTGATGTAAAAATTACCTGATCAATCATACCCTAACCGAGAAGCAGCAATTCTTTGTTTGTCATTTTTAGGAATGTCTATGAGTTATAATTCTTTGCAATCTTTAGTTGGTTACCACAAACACACTCTTACAAAAAAAGAACTGGTTAGGTGTAAAAATTTCTTCCTGCTGAAGACTACAGGCATTTAGTAGAATTAGAATTTTGCTCTGAAATTTTAGTTTTATTTAAAATGGATGCTAAGATGCATCTTTCTCATTCGCTTAGATACCCAAGGATCAATAACAAACATTTCACATGACCCAAAACCCCATTTACAGTCCTAATATACAACCCAGAAGGTTGGAAAACCAGCCCAGAAATTTGACGTTTGGCTCGTTTGAATGTCATTCAGATCCTCTCATCTCCAAAACTGGAGCTTAGTTCTAATAAACACAAATATCATCATGTGAGAAACTGAAGTTAATTGCTTTATCAGGCAGCAGTTTCACCGAAGTTAATACAAGAGCTGTATGATTAGGAGTTCATAATCAGACTCTAAGCCACTGCTACTGAACAGCTGTTAAGCTATTTATACAAAATTAGTTTGCACTTCATAGTGGACAAGTGTTGGTAACACGGAAATTACTACTAGAACTGGCACTAACTGGCATGCTTGTTGGCAATCTGAGAAGCCTGTGGTCCCATGGAGGGACAGCTATTTGAGAAATGTCCCATCCATAATCATGCAGTATATGATGAGTAAATCATGACATTCAGAACTTTCCTATTTTTAAGCTAAAGAGCACTACAGAAGAAGAAAATCTTTTGAAGAACTGTGATTGTGAAGAGGAGAATACAGATGCCTTGACAACGGTGGGCTGAAGTTTGTATTCATCAGGTTTATGTCAAAAACCAAGCTCTAAATGTTAAAATTATATGGCTGCTTAGTTTTCCATTTCTCAACTAAAAATATGTGCTTTTCCTGGAATTCAATAAACAGAGCATTTTTAATCTGCATGTACAGACTTCAACAGTGCAATAGAGACTAAAACTGATGAATATGAAGTAAACAAAAGAGGCTGGTTAGGAGGCATGCACACACCAGATAAGGAATTAACGATCTCAGGAACTATGGCATTGTTCCCATTAAAGTTTTGAAACATGTCTTTTATTGCTCTCCACTCTGCAGACATCTAAATGCAGTGCCCTTGCTTTTGCATCAAGGGGTTGTTCAAATTTTATTTCTTAATGAAGTGGCACACTGTACTGTGCCTAGCTGTCCAGAGCAGTACCCGGACAGGCAATGCAAGGTCAGTGGTCCAGTATATAAACTTACTAACCTTCCTTACAACAGATCAATCTGTACTTGGCTCTTTCATGGTCATTTTCATCTCCAACCAAACTGCGTTTCCTAAAACTACAGAGGCTAATCAAATTCCTGATGTTAAAAATTAGTTAGGTGTTATTTAATGCTAAACTTTCTGTCTTACTAGAGCGGAAAGTTACCAATTTTGCACTGTGAAAATATATAGTAAATGTGATTTCCTTCCCAAATTTAAGAGATGACATTAGAACATTCATTAGGAAGTAGTGTAACAGGTTATAACTGATATAAACCTTAGTGCTACATGATAAACTTCTATCAATATAGAGTAAAAAGTGAGATTTAACCACATGAGACAAATAATCAAATGGGACATTTTGCTACTAACATTATGCTTTAAAATAATTAATGTAATGTCGATATGATGGCTCAGTTGACTGCTTGGTAAGAAGCTGTGCTAGTAATCAATAATTCAGAATTACAAGAGGAATTCTAAGTTTTGAGATTATGGAGAGTAAAGACAGTCATACAAGTAGGTCATAAAAGGTTTCATACTCCTAACTGCCTTTCACAGCTATGTTCTGACTCTTTCTAATCTGAATCACCTTTCAAAACAGGTATTATCATCACTGATCCACCTCATTTCCCAACATGCCAGTCTTCAGTACTTAGCGTTATGGAGTATGTGTGTCTGTTCCACCAAGAAATCACAGCTAGAGATCCCTTCTTTTCCAAAGGCTACCTCAAAAGCTACTGAACCTAATCTAAATTTTTTGCAGCTAGGGTCAATGATATGTCTGGATTATGAAAAAACAGGGCAGGGAAAGAGAATTTATTGCAACAGTTAAATGCTCATTTGTACTACTAGACCTACAATAAGCACTTTCCTTTACAGAATTGTATGAGCAGCACAACACTTATGTATAATAGGGCAAAGCAACTGCTCAGAAGTTGCAAGAATTTAATTTGGTCTCAACTCCATGTAAATATGTCTTAAGATAATTACCAGAAGGAAGCTGAAATTAATCCAAAAAACAGCATGGTGAAGACAGGGAAACACAGAAGGAAGTATTAAAAGCATCAGCAATGTTCACAGCCAAATATTACCAGGCAGGAGCAGAAAAGATCAAAGGAAGTTGTGAAAAGACTTTAAAAATACCCCACAACACCCCCACAGACATCAACAACAAAAACACCATAGAATAGAAGAAAGAGAGTGAAAATATAATTAGAAAGGAAAAGAGACTGTAATGTAAGAGTTAGTGGAGGAAAACAACCAGACAAAAAAAAAATAATTTTCATAGGAGATAAAGACCAAAGAAAAAGAGAGAAAAAAAAGTATTATATGGAGGGATCAAAACATTTTCAAAGCTCTTTAAATACTTCAGAAGACAGAGGTCCTCAGGATTGAAGGCTTGATCTATGATTCAGGACAATAGGAGGAAAGAAAAGTGGGTATACTGATTAAAGGTATAGTTAATTACATACTGAAAAATATCTTCTTTGCTACATGGTATTGCTAAATCCAGACTGATACCAGCTGTAGGAACTGTGTAGGAGGAACAATTGGAAAGATAAAATAAGGTTATTTTCTCAAGCACTCTTGAGTGTGATGGATCTTTTTGCTTCGCAGTCTTTTCCCTACAATGCTTATAAATGGACTCCTCACTTTCATGCTTCCACTGGCATAATGCTGAGGGTTTCAGTTCATTATCAAAAGCCAAGAACACCACCACTGTTTGAATTCTACTGCCCTCCTTCTGTGGTGCTGCCTGTAGCCTGCCTTCCAAAACAACAATAAAAACTGTGTTACATGTCAGATTACTCCAAAAACCTCAGCTAGTTGTGCTTCCAACATGTCCATGACATAGGAATTTCAACCCACATCTTGCAAGTAGAACAAATGGCATCTTTAGTTATTTGCTGTGTTCACATTTATTGCCATAACAGAAGGAATAATACCAAGATTTATCTTGAGAAGCAGATTCCTTACTTTTAGGGACCGTTCAGTTGAAGAGTTCAAGAGGCACATCCAGAGACTGATGAAGTAAACTTAAGAATAAAACTGCCTTCTATGTTGCTATATAAAGAAGCTTAAGAAATTCAGCTCATTTCTTTGCTGTTTCCCTCAGCAGCAATGAATCTCTCCCTCTACTGCCCCCAAAAAACAGAAAAAATCTATATTCATCTGGAATACAAGAAACCCTAGGTCACCTAACATGCCATTCTATTTTCCTTTAGATACGATGTCTCATAGAAAACCATATAAAGCTGGCAGAACATCACAATGGTAGGAAAAAAATAGGATAATGTATCATTTTATTGTGTGTGAACTTAACGACAAGCCAGATAATTTTCTTTTAAATTAAAGAAAACCATTATGCATGAGCAATGCTTAATTGCTCCACCCTGTTATTTCCAAGAACAGGTATATACTTTTGCAGCTTGAAATCTATCCAGGTATCGCAACTGCAACTTCTGAGAGTCAGAATCTTGCCAAAGAAACTTATGAACTGCATTTTTCTGAATAGGTAGACTTTAACTGGTGGTAAACACAATATTTCATAGGGTGTTCTACATGACCCAGAAAATACATCTTTTCACATGTGTTTTTTCTTTCTTTCTGAGGACTCTTTACAGGACTACGGTATTGAACTTTTTTCTTAGCTCTCCTCCAGATTTTATGCTGTAAGCCAACAAACTTTTTTCCCTAAGGATTCAAAGCCTGTAAAAGACATAGGTGATAAATTCCATAAAATGGAAAAGGAATTAGGGGCTTAATTAGGTGTTCCATTCTCTTTTCAACATTTTGTATCATTTCACAGCATCTGATTTCTCATTAATGTTCAAATACAGGATATACAAGACTATGTCTCACAGATGAAGAAAATGTTTCAGCTCTCTGACTAGAAAGTTGTTTCAGGCATCCAGAGGTGGCACTGCAAATGAAATTGTGTAGCTCTCAAACACTATGTATCAACAAAGAGAAATTTAGAAATGAGAAAATGAATCATACTGCAGACTCTAGGGAAACTGATTTCAGTAGTTGCATTATGAAAACAAACTATTGTCACTAAAGAGCTGGTAGCAAGCAATAGTCAGGAGGTGAAATCAAACACTAAAGAGTGCTGAGAGAGTTTTGCACAGAAATCAGTGACAGCAGGGGAGTTCCAGGAATAATTTGAAGGAAAGGAGAGGTAAATTAGAAGGGAAACTGTGGGTAAAAAAGAGTACTTCTCATTTATCTACTTGAACATGCAGAAAAACAGCAGTATAGCATGAGTTCTCCAGGCTTTTGTTTCTAGCAAACTTCAGCAGGTTCTAAAGAGCTCTATCACCACTAACAAGATGGTAATACTCCATCTGCTCCCGATTTCCCATTCAGATGTGCCAAGACCAGAGGGAGGAAAAGGCCAAAGGACCCTCACACAACTGGGGCAAGAGCAACGTGCAGCCCCCAGCAGGCTGAGCCCTGGAAGTGATGCCAGTGGGGCTGGTGACAGCTCTGGAGAGAAGACTGAACAGAGTCAGAGAGGCTGGAGATAAGAGGAAGCATTTTCCCCATGAGGACAGTAGGGACAGGGCCCAGCAGGTGTTGCTGTGTCCTTCCCTGGAAGGTTTCCAGCCCACACAGGACAATGCCCTAAGCCCTGGTCTGGGCAGCGGGTCAGACTGGAGATGTCTGAGTAAGCCAATGGCACTGAGTAAAGGGGCTTACACTAGCAGGAAGTATGACCGGGAAACAGTTACTCTGTTCTTTGTAAGGAGACATCTAAGGGACTCTCAGTTACTTATTTAGAAGCAGACATTTTCAGCAAACCTGGCACTTTACAGGCTTGGAAATCATGTTTGCTATACTACCAATTGTACAGTATAATTAACAGACCTCTCTGTCAGCAGCTAGTTTTCATTGCAAATGCAGCAAGGGAACAGAACATGATTTTCCCTATCCCTCTCTTAGGATCCCTCAGTGAGTCTATGCTTTGCATGTGAAGGGAATTGTTTGGTACCCATAATGTCAAGGAGCTCCTCAGAGCACTTTGAAGATGATAGCGTGGTGTAGGGGATTGAAATTCTGAAGATCTGCATGCTGTTTCAACCTCTGCCTTTGATGAAGTTCAGTTTACCTAGTTGCAAAGGGAAAATGATGATCCTGGGGGAGAAAAACCTCTCTCTGAAGACTGAAATATGCTTCATACAAGCTCATGATTTGCTTCTGTCATTTGCTTCTTGGAACATCTTTACGAGAAGAGGCTTGATTTTGTTGTATGGCACACGTACATGGAAGAAGGTAGATGGCTTGCCCATGAAGTTGACAAGGCAGTGACCCAGGATAGATTTTAATCGCTGTAGACATGGCTTCATAAAATCGACAATAAATACTAGCAAACAACAAACAGCCACAGCATCCACCCCTAAATAAACCTCCGTTAATAAAAATCAGACATCATAAAATGTCAGTGAAAAGCGAGGAAATATTTCCAGCAGTTCAAGCCAGAGTATAGGAGCTTTTGTTCCAGGTCATTCTGAATATAAGAGGATGTTTCTATATGAGACATCATTTCAGCTTCCATCAAAGTGGCTTGTACATCATCGCTTTTGATATGATTCAGTCAAAGTGTTCTGAGAATTTATGTGCGTTATTAAAGAGTGCAAGTTCAGCAGCAGTGGGTGCGACACATAGCTTTTATTAATGAAATATAAGACAAATGACTTACTAAAATAGAATGTTTTAATTCATTAATTTCTTCCAGAAAACAGTGAAAGACAAAGACACAGAAAAGTATTTGGTTTACATATTAAAATACCAGAGATGCACAAAAAACCTTGGTCACACCTCCGTTCTGAAGGCTTAAAATATTTGACTCTAGAAGTCCTGGAATCAAGGATTTTTAAAAGCTAACCTTAACACATAGTTTTACTTTTCCACTAATGCCCTGATTCCAGTAACTTCTTTCATTCCCTAGCCATTTCTTAGTCATTCTGTATCTAGTCCTTAGCTTTCTGCTTCTTACCTTTAAAACCACAGCCAAAAGAAGCAACAATACTTATCCTTCTCACTTTCCATGATTAATGGAATATCAATCCTTTCTGTTCATGTCATACACCTTCAACCCTAACTCAAGGAGAAGAACTTGATGAAAAACTTGGAGTTCATATCTCTAGACAGCAGATATCAACACAATATTTGGATACATTCTGAGTAAAATTTCTCCTACTTATGCTACATCACTACCTGGAACAGAGGGATTCAGGAATATATGGGTATCTTACTGGTTCTGGACTAAAATATTTTTTACTTGGATCTGGCCCAGAAGAGCACTTCAGAACATGAAATCAGTCTGACAATTAAGGGACAAAACAATTTATCTGGTCACTTATAAACTTCTTTGTAGCTGGAACTCCATATACTGATTTTTTTTCTCACACTGGTAATTTTACCATGCTTAGATCACTTGTGACAAGATGAGCCAGCAGAGCTAGAGTCTTTCCTTAGAGCAAGCCAGCACAATGCACCGGTCTTTCCTCTACTTACAAATCAGATTGAGGACAGGAGTGGATTGGGAATGTCTCACTGACAAGTTTCCAGGGTTTCACAACACTCTTCTGTTTATTTCTGCTGGTGGAATACACACACAAATACATAAGAAAAAAAAACAGCTGTAGCAAGCTAACTAAGGACATTGTAGTAAGATGAGACTGTACTTAACTGAGATGATTGAATTCTAATGATTATTAACTCTAACCTCTTTCCTTGATTTAAAAATATGAACCAGAAAAAGTCCTAAAGAAGAAGCTGGCAGAAAAAAAACTCTCTTCTTTAGGTAATTCTTTGTAAACGTGACTAGATAGTGAGTGACAGGGCAGCAGAGGGAGCAGAAAAAGACCAACAGAGTTATGAAATGGAAGATGCACTAAAAGCCGGGTGCAGTGATCTGGAACTTCAGGACTTGCTGTCTTTCACCTGCAGTTGCATCAAAACTCAAAGACCTCAGATATATAGTGTTCAAGATTCTTGGAAAAAAGCAAATTGAGCCCAGCAAGGTACTTGTAATGTGCCAGAATAATTATTTCTGAAACAAAAGGTGATTGACTGAAGAGGACAGGGAGCTAGCAATTCAGTCATTCGGCAATTCTTTGTGGCCATGGTACAAATTTGAAAAATCAGGAATTAAGGTGAAAATTACCAGCTGAAAATGGAGTTGGACATAGTTGGGGAGGAAGTACATCTGAAGCATGGAATAGCCTTTCTCTCAGCAGTCAATAAGGAGAACAAATGCTTGAGAACCATCATCAATCTGGACTAGCCAGACATAGTTCAACCTGAGTTGTTCGCATTTGTCCTCTTTGCAACTGTATCAACAATTAGTACTCAGTAGCATTGTGTGGTCAAAAGTTTTGGAGTTTTAGATTTTGGTAGTGTGTTAGAGGAGTGAATGAAATAATTTCAACACTGGGATCAAATTCAGTAAACAGTTTAGGCCAAAGAAAGGGAGTGTGGGATTTTTTGGGGGAAAAAACCACCCAAACATAACAAATACTGGAGCATACATTGTTGTACCTAAAAAAAAAAAAAAAAGATAAAAAAA
>VFFE01007096.1:1309625-1377338 GCA_008921705.1 Burhinus oedicnemus
TGTAAACAATGGCCAGCTGAGAAAATTTGGTATCTTAAGATACAGTGAAGTTCTAAGATCTGATAATTGATCCCAAAAAAAGTATCATGCACAAACGTCATTATTACTGTTACAAGCTACACATGGAGTTTTCTTGGATTTTTAGGGCATTTCACTGGATTAAAGGCTTCCAGAGAGTATGACAGCACTAGACTTTATCCAGATCAGATATGTCCTCTAAAAACAGTGTATGCATCATGCAAATGTTGTACTTGATTGCTTTCTTTTCTTCACTACAGTTCTGCAGTTTTTTGTACTATATTTGAGTAGTAGTCCAAATCCTTAATTCCATATCAACAACTAACTTAAGATCTCATTTTTTTAAGGTGTCTCAATTGGCTAAGATTCTATCACCTAAACAAGGACTACCTAAACCTAACTATAAAACTTGGCAAGCTGAGCTGATTTCCTCCTGATGTATTTGATTAAAGGATAATGTCACATTTACTAAATTCCTTGATGATGGAAAGGGTGAGACTATGTGCATGTGTGTGGAAGGAAAGAGGGCTGTAAAATAGATTTTTTAAAAAGTATATGTCTACATTTTCAACAGTGTTTTTATCACGGGAAGATGTTCCTCTCACATTGTCTCCAATTATATGATACGGAAAACACATATTTCCTTTTTTTAATCTTCATTAAAAAGACACTTGTGCTCCAAGCAACAGTAATGAAAAAGAGAAAGAACCAAACGGAGGACTGGTTTGTAGTGTCCTTTTCTGTTCTTTACCTACAAAAAGGGAACATCGTGTAGCAATGCACAACGCGATAAACTCTTTTGCAAATAAACACTGCCCTCTGTTGGAAAAAACGGTCCCTCCTCTGCTACAGCTTTCTGCAAGCTTTCTGGAGTAAGTGCTGCCATACTGAGTATGTTAGCAAAATATTAGCCACTGTGTGCCTATACTAGGAAATGAATGGTCTATAAGTGTAAAACTTGTGGCATTGCCTAGTACATCGCTCCAAATTTGCCTCTAAGACAATACCACAATATTACTGTCACAGGGCAAAAAATACAAATGAGACAGCATTTTCTTTGATTAAAAAGGTATGTCCTGACAGAACATTACACAGCAGAAACATAACCCTCCTGTTTCTGCCCACAGTAAATTTTTTAGGAACGTTTCTGAATATTAATTTTTTCCAAATGCAAAATTCCTGCAAGACAGAGCATTTCATCCTGTCCAATAGACGCTATCTTTCTGTCTTCTCTTCTGCCCCCCCAAAAAAAATTTCTATAATGGTCTATACTGCAATATTTTTGGGGCAGCAGGAGCTCTAATGTACTATTCTCAGCAAGAAAAACACAACAGAGGAAAAGCAAGCCAGCAAGAGATAACAAGAGCCAGCAAACTAAATCCTCAGTTCTCTAGAGGTTATAGGACATACCTAGCAGCCTTCAGAGAATGACAATTCAGCCCTAAATTACCAATCTCCTTGTCTTCGAATCCAGTTTCATTATGCACTGGTTTTAAACAGAAGGAATGAAATTATACAGTTTTGCCACCTGTGTGTTGGGACAAGACACATCCTTACAGACTCAAGTTGAACCCAGGGAAAATATTTCCTACCACCCTGTATCACACACTTTGGCCTGCAGAAGACAATCCATGGCATCCGTCTCCTCCATCCTTGCCTTCAAGTCACCTGAAGTAACAGGGGTAATAGGTCAAAACAGCATCCACAGGTCCTGAAACCTCTCAGACAGAAGGTCATTTGTGTGTTTGAGTTGGGGTAGAAAAGGGGAGAGGTGTTAGCCAATATGACCCCAGATGTTCCCTTCAGACTAAACCAGTCCATGATTGTGAATCAGCACTGAAATTCCTGAAAAAATACCCCAAGTATGAAGAGGTCTTATTGGAATTGCATTGTTAAAAAAGAACATGTATTTCCACAGGAAAATGGCATTCCTAATAAACTATAGCTTCCTTGATCTCTTATGTTAAATAAAATTGACTTGTTTTTTTTATTTACATAGTTTTATCATTCTTGAGCCAGGAAGTTGTAGTCATGAAATACAATATTCATTGTCAGCATCCTACAGAACTTGATTACTTTTGTTTTTTAACAGATTTGACTAACTCACTTCAGATGTAAACCCAGTGTTTCAGTTAGTTTCCAACTAACACTATTTTGATGTATTTGCTGATAATATTACAGAAAGGGTATTTCCATAAAAAGTAGCCTTAAAGTAAGGACTTGTAAGTTCTTCACATTAAAAAAAATCTCTTAAAATCTTGCTTCTTTCCAAGCATGGATTTCCTCTTACAAGCAAATAACTGTTGGTAACATTCAGTTTAGCAGCACACTGCAGGACTACAGTTCCCATACATCAGCTTGCGCTTTCCAAGACAGAAGTCTGTGAAAGAACCATACAGCACATAAACACTGAACTGGTATAAAGCATAGGTAAGATGTCCCAAACATATCAAGCACAAAGAAATGCATGCTGTAGAGTAGGTCTACAAACAGACAGTATTTGCTTCCTGGGACATCCAGAAATTAAAAAGCTCCAAACAAAATTTCCCCTCCTCTGGAAGCCACGTATTTGAATTTTCCCTGGTATAGATTTTTATGGCATAAATATAGTAAAAAACCCCAGTGCTATTAGCCAAAAGCTTAATATTATGTTCACTCAAATATTTTCTGGATCTTTATGATCCAGACCTGGATATAACAATGGTTATCTTTTTTTTCATCCTCAAAGGGTAAAATTCTGCATTGTTCATCACCAGGGTGGTTCTCACAGAGAAGTTAGTAAGGAGCTCCTAAACGAAATTAATGAATTATATAATTAGACTGCACGAGAAGAATCTCTAGATCACCTGTCCTGCTGCGATAGAAATAGAATCCAGCAGACTGTACCATTTCCTGCTCAATTTGAATTAATTGTAGTTTTCTAATTTGTGTCTGAAAGGGCAAGAAAGCTACAATCTTAATGAGAAATTATAGGTACACTGCAATTAGTAACAAAACTCCTCTTGTCTTTTCTATGTCCAGTTTTGTATCTCTATTAATTAAGTTGAGAAATTATTTTCTTTCTTCATGGATCACCAAGGTTGATTATGTTAACAAAAGGCCTCTCTGTGTTAAGAGTCAGGAGCTAACGTAGAGGAGGTTTTCTCTATTATCTCTTTTGGAACTATTCTTCCAGTTTTCGTTGAAGTTGAGTAGAAAGACTGTGACACAGCATTTGTAGTTGTTGGTATGTTTTCTTAATCTCATCTGCAAGGGACATTGTTAATCAGCAGAGCTGCAGAAGCTGTGAAACACAATTGCTAAAGCCCACTCCTGTGTGTGTATCAGTATGTATCTTTCTCTCCATTAGTGGATAAACTGAGTGCAGGTTTTCGTATTTTAAGGGCCTATTTTGCACAAAAATCTAGTCTAGAAGGAGCAGAGAATGATCAACAACAAAAGGATACCAGCCTGTGTATTTACATGATAATATCTAAAAACATATTTGGATATTCCCTGCACTTCTGTTAAGAGTTACATGGTTAATAAATCCCTATCATTCGTCTTTAATCTGGGGGGAGAATTAGTTTAGAAATTGTATGGCACTTTTCAAATGATCCCAAATTGCCAAAGATTCAATAAAACAGTAAAACAGTTGTTCTGTATTTTTCAGCATGGATGTAAATTTGTTCATCATGAAGGTTTATAAAGTATTTCAGGAGATTCTTTGAGTTTGTTACCAATACTTATCAGCTCTGAGGACTGTACCGTTTTTGCTACTTTCCAAAGTGAGGTAGACAAAAAGGGGACAACTTCACATGGAGACATTTTGAGTTCCTGTTGCCATGGGAACACCACTTCATGTTAGGAAGCTTTTCTGAATGTTTTGGCTGTTTTTGTATGCCTGCCTTTGCTTAATAGATCTTTAGCGTTCAGTTGTTTAATTCACCTGGCAAAAGCTTTTTGCCTTTTTAATAAAGCCCAGCTAAACAGAGAATAAAATCAAAGAATCATAGAATCACAGAATGGTTTGGGTTGGAAGGGACCTTAAAGACCATCCAGTCCCAACCCCCCTGCCATGGGCAGGGACACCTCCCACTAGATAAGGTTGCTCAAAGCCCCATCCAGCCTGGCCTTGAACATTTCCAGGGACAGAGAATCCACAAATTCTCTGGGCAACCTGTTTCTGTGTCTCACCACCCTCACAGTAAAGAATTTCTTCCTAGTATCTATTCTAAATCTACCCTCTGTCAGATTAAAACCATTACCACTCATCCTATCACTACACTCCCTGATAAAGAGTATCTCCCCATCTTTCCTCTAGACCCCCTTTCAAATCAAATAATACGTGTGTTTATTTTGTTAGACTTCAAAATATTCACTTGCACAGAGGGACGCATCCTCTCTGTAAGGAAATGTTTTATGGTAACTTTTTTCCCCATCTCAGAGAGGAGCAACAGTGCCGCAATAGGCTTTAATCCTTACCCATTTTTTGCAACTATCATCCATTTTCATAGTTTTGCAACTTACACCCATGACGCATTATATACAAGAAAGGTTTGGACAAGGAGCAGGACAGGAATAGTTGCACAGTCACAGGCCAGCACTTGGGAAGAGCTCAGGGCTGACAGTCAGATGCTGTAAATCCGCTGGGCACAGTTCCCACAGGTAATCCTGACAAAGCCACTTCACTTTCTGTCTCAGATTCCTCCTGGATCAGCCAGAGGTGAGAACTGCTCTGGGCATGCACAGTGACCTGTGAAACACCTTTTCACTACTAGTAATTGCAGCCATCCCTTGGGATTGTATGCATACCTTTAATCTGACTCCTGTAAAACCAAGGGCTTCTGAACTGTGACAGTTCATAGTCCATTCAGAGACCTCCAACACTCAGAATCAAAACCTAAAAAAACCTCCAAATTTAAATTTTAACTTGCTTAAGCATGCACATTTGAAAAACCTCAGGTTTCAGGAGTGATTGGTTCTGTGAAGTGAGTGCAGCTATACCAACAGTGTATCGGCTGTCCCTGTAACTTCTCTGTGCCTCATTTTCCCCATCTTTAAAACACAGATCATAATTCTTCTGCATCCCTGCCAAGTGTGCGGAGATGTCTGAGTAGACAATGTCAGAGGTAAGCCAGCAAGACAAGGCTTCTGAGGAGAAGAACTGTGTTTTATTTAACAAACTGAAGTGGTTTAAAAAAAAAAAAAGCAGATATGCTATTAAGCACAGAAACTTTATTGACATCACTTTACAGAATTATTATTATTTTGTTCTGAATGCATATCACTTTTGTTCTTTGCCTTTTCAAGCAAATTTCTCATTCTTCAAATATTCTTGAAAAGTAAAGTAGCATACATACACCACCATTTTTACAGTATTTTGAATTTATTTTCATTTTTCTATCCATTTCAGTTTTATGAACAACCATGGAAGTATTGTAAAGGAAAAACAAATCTCTGATGCGTAGTAAAAGTCCTAACTATAGACATCCCAAAAAAATATTTTCATAAAGGAGTAAATCTCAGGATTTTGAAAGCATAGGAGAGAAAATGTAAGCTTATGCTTAGACCTCCAGCATTGCAGTACAGGTAACTGCCACAGTTACCTGAGCACAAATTATTCATTGACTTGTTATACCTTTGGTAAGTTCAGCAGAGTGTAATGGTTCCTGTCATGATAAAAGGAGCAGAGGGTAGCTGTGTTTCTGCTGAAAAGGTAATTTCAACCCTGCAAAGATTTCTTGATCATATTGCTTTTCACTGCACCAAGAGCTCTAGAAAGATATCACCTTTTTATTTTAAATATAAATTAATAAATAAAAACACTGGTTAATATTAATGTTTTTATATTATTTTTAGTGTTCTTTACTAATATAGCAGATGTCTTATTTTCTTCTTAAACTGCAACAGAGAACCCAAAAACCTCTCCATAAGGACTTGTCAGTCTTCTTGGGCGAATCTAAACTATTAAGAGCCATCAGCAAATACAGCAGTGCTCAGCCTGCACTGCATATGATTATATTTCCTGCTATTGCAAGCCAGTCTCTATATTCAAATTCAGCATTAGTTAGAAACAATTTCAGATCCCTTCTGTGCACTTCCACAAGAGAAACAGTCCCAGCAACCTCAAAAACATCAGAGCGGCCATTCTAGGTATCCTCTGTGTCTTCAAAGAAACAGGAGCTGGGCGGCTTCCTTACAGTGACAGGGCAGCCTGGTCCTTAGCACAGTGAAGAAAAAAGAAAGTTCACGTTTTGTTTGACTGATTAACTCCCAAATGACATACACACAGAAGAATAAGTCACAAGGAATTAAAAATGGGGACATCCATAACTCAATTCTAATTTCTGGCCAGGTCAAAACACAAGTCTAATCACTTACCCCCCATGAATATGCTCCTAAAAGTATCAAAGATTCCTGGTGACTGCACTGTCGCTTCTTTTTTTTTATTTATTTTTTTCTTAGATGGAATTGACATTTCTAAGTGCATGGGTGTTGAAACTGTGTTTCTGCAATAGAGCAAACTTGGATTTCCAGCTCCTGCTGCCACTACATGACACAATGCAGTGATCTGCTATAAACTTACTCCACCATTAAATAAATTCTAATATAGGTTGGTTAACTATGCAGCAGCTGGCTTTATAAATGAAGCATCATCTGTCTATGTCATTCTAATTTAATCTGATAACCCGTCCACTTACCCGAAGCAAGAAGTCAGATTAAACTCTGTATTGGGTATTGCAGCTAATCTGAATGAAATTAAAGCATGTGCCTGCACAAGATCAGGGGACAGTGTTGATGATCTGTCTGGGCATGTGGCTAGTATGAAGGATCGGCAACGTAACATGATGCTTCTCAATTCTCGTACAGTTCAATTCTAAGGCCAGTTCCATTCAATATTTGCATCAATGATCTGGATGCAAGAGTTGAATGCACTATTAGCAAGTTTGCTGATAATACCAAACTGGGAGGTGCTGTTGACTCTCTCTACAGGGATGAGAGGCCTTGCAGAGGGATCTAGATAGACTGGAACATTGGGCAATCATCTATGGCATGAAATGTAACAAGCCCAAGTACCAAATTCTGAACCCGGAACAGAGTAATGCTGGACACAAGTACAAATTGGGAGAGGAGTGGCTGGAGATCAGCCCTGCAGAAAGGGATCTGGGGGTGCTGGTTGACAGCAGGTTCAGTAGGAGTCAGCAGTGTGCCCTGGCAGCCAAGAGGGCAAACCGCATCCTGTGGTGCATCAAACACAGCATAACCAGCTGGTCAAAAGAGATGATTATCCTGCTGTATTCAGCGTTGGTGCGGCCTCACCCTGAGTACTGTGTGCAGTTCTGGTCCCCACAATTTAAGAAGGACAAAAAGGTGTTCAAACATGTCCACAGGAGGGCAACAAAGCTGTCAAAAGGGCTGGAAGGCATGTCCTCTGAGGAGTGGATGAGGACTCTGGGTTTGCCTAGTTTGGAGAAAAGGAGCAACCTCATTGCTCGCTACAGCATCCTGAGGAGGGGAAGTGGAGACAGAGGTGCTGAGCTCTTCTCCCTGGGATCCAGTGACAGGATGCATGGGAATGGTTCAAAGCTGTGCAAGAAAAGATTCAGACTGGACATCAGGAATCATTTCTTTACTGAGAGGGCAGTCAAACACTGGAACAGGCTTCCTAGAGAGGTGGTCGATCCCCCATGCCTGTCAGTGTTTGCGAGGCAATTGGACAATGCCCTTAATAACATGCTTTAAGTTTTGGTCAGCCCTGAAGTGATCAGGCAGATGACTGTTACAAGTTCCTTCCGACTTGAATGTAATACTTTAGTCCAGTCTGGTCCAGTCTAGCCCAGTCTATTCACTACACCAGCCATAACCTTTCTTAACAGCGAAACTTGAGTGCAGAATGTATTTGCCTTACATTGCATTAATAGAAAATCTGTTCTAGTAACAAACTTAGCTTGGTAAGTCTGAATCCAGATCAGCTTTCTTAGTATTTTCTTTCCAAACCTATTTTTTTGTCTTCCTGTATCTAGAAACTTTGAAATATCTACTTGACAAATCTTTGTTCACAGACATTTATGTCCTTTATACATAAGGACAGATGTCGCACTAGGAAAGTTATATTAAACACTTGCATCTATGATCCCAAGACATCACCTATGATTCAACCACTAACGAAGTTACAGGATCTGCATCCAAAGTTTCAGTGCTCCCATTCTATTAATAGGGAGACTGCTTTTTCTTGTGTGTTCCTAGAAAAGGATATGTAGGTATCTTGATGCTTTTTTAAGACCAAACAGAAATTGTCGAAGTTAGACAAAAGCATCTATCAAATTTTATTAATAATTCATAAAAGAAAACCTCCTTATTTTTTCATGCTGTCAATATCACACTAGAGAAAAATCTGTACAAAATTGTAAATGCAGCTGAGATCATTCTACTACATCACAGAATCAAATCCTAGTGCACAAACTTACATATTTTTTTAAAAAGAATGTATTCACTGGCTTCTTTCTATATTTCTACATTCACATTCTTTCTACATACTGTTGAACTAGGGAGGCAAACTATTCACTAGAAAGGTTTCTTATTATGGTTCGTCCCTATGCAAAGGTATAGTATGTAGCACAGTACGGCTATAACCTATCTGTAGATTAACTGATAAAAACTGAAGTCAGAAGAAGGACTAGAACCCTGCTTTTCACACTTCAGAGTTTGAATTTTTCAGGGTAATCAGCGAAGAATCATCCTCTTCATATACAGAATTTTGATATGTTGTTTTGAGATATGAAGCTCCTTGAAACTAACATTGCAGTGATGAACTTTGACTAGAAAAATGCAGACTCAGTGTTGTGGTTTGTGGAACAACAGATGCTCTGTCTCTCTTGCTCTGCTCCCAAAGGGACGCGAGAGAGAGAAAAAGAGAGACTTAAGAGTTTAGAAGGAACTAAACTGCTTTAATGAAATATTAATAATAAAATAACAAAAAGAAAAATAATGAAATATATACAAAAAAGTATCAAGCTCCCAGGATGACAATCACATCATCAACAGGCACTGGGGAAGTCCCAGACTGGACTCAGTGACAGACAGGAACTAGATTCCGGATTTGGATTCAGGATCAGGATCAAAGGCAGACGCAGAGACAGAGTTCTCCTCAGACGCTGGCCATTGAAGAAAGAGGGCTGACCCTTTGATCCCTCAGCTTTTGTACTGAGCATGAGGCAGATGGGATGGAACACCCTGTTGGTCAGTTTGGGGTCACCTGTCCTGTCCGCTCCTCCCCGCAGGTGTGACCCCTCTACGCTTTTCCACTTCCGACCCTCCAATAGGGCAAACAACAAAGTTGGCTGCCCTTGGTTGTTACAGCAATAAGTATAAGCCAGAGCCTCTCTGCATCCCATTCCTTGGCATCAGCTATAAACATGGGTCTTATCACTCTGAGAGCGAACAGTTTTCTGCACAACATGCTGTTAATTTCAGCAGTTAGAAGAGGCCTAGCTAAAAAGTAAAGTTACTGAACAAAATTGGCCCTGTTTTACCTCAAACCAGGACACTCAGCTATTGTAAGAAACCTTCTTAACAAAAGGAGGTTTATTATGGCTGCTAGCTTTACACACAATCTGCTCAGGCATTGGGTTCTAACAGTGGTGACATGTAAGTGTCATTTATTACAGAACGGTATTCCTGCTACTGGACGGCATTTCCGTTACAGTATGATATCATCCATTAACTTCAGTTTACAAGACTATAGGCATCTGTCTGTGTTATTTTCACCCTGTATCCCTAAGGCATACCAAAAATGTCATGACTATCCATTCATTAACATACGGTCTAGGAAGAAGGTTTAACTGCAAAAGCTGCAGTTGAAGTGCTTCCTGCTTCCTTTACTTTAACAAAAATTATCATGCTTCCTGTTCTCCTCTAGCTGGGCTTCATCTTGCATTGATCTCTAGTCTGACGGATATTTTTCTCTTGCCTACAGGCTGGAAAATAACTTTCTTACTCATTCTGCGTGACCTTGCTGCAGAATTTCATTACCAAATTACTAAATTTACTAAATGATTTCTGAATTACTAACTTGTTTACTAAATACTCTTGGCTACTTCCATAAGAATGTGGAGGAAAGACCTTGAATGAACTTATTATTTATAACTATGAATTTTATAAATGCAGTTTAAAAGAAAGGCATTCGCAGAAGGAATGTATTTAGGAATGTCAACCATCTTCCTAAACAGCTGCCCTGCTTTACACACAGAAGTACTCAAGATGTTTTCAGAGATTATGTAAAAGATCTGTTGCACCAGTTGTCAAGGCCTTTACTACACTGAGAACAAACTATACAGCAATGTTTAACGATTGCCTCAGGTCTTCATATATGAGATTAGGGAAAAACTGGTACTGTCAGCAATGTACCCTGACATCTCACTGATATTTAAAGACCATTTTTGTGCCATATCTTCAAAAGTGCTTGAAGATGCAGATAGCCATGGTGTGGGATTTTCAGTAGCTGAAATGCATTCAGTAGCTACAATGCATTTAAATTCTGGCCCTCTAACGATTGAAGATGAGCCATTATTCTCAGCTGTTGATTTTCCAGTTCTGATTAAATTGTAAGAAATTAATCAGAATTACATCTTCCTTGCCTTATCTGAATATAGGGGTCTGCAGGAAAAAAATCCAATGTGATGCTTCAGTATATGGTATGTATTATTTTTCTCATTATAGGGCCTAGAGGCCTAGTCATGTGAGGGCACTTTTGTGCTTTTACCACCGGACAGAGTAGGAGACACTCCATGCCTTGAAGATAATCAAAATAGGCAAAGCAGATGATAAGGCTTGAGTGCCAAGTCTGAATTAGGATTATAGTTTCACAGGAAGGAAAAGAGAGGTCACAGCATTTTCGTAAGATGATAGAGGAGACCTGGGACTAATTTACCAGTTTCTCCAGAATCCCGGACTAATGTTTTGGCCACAAACAAAGGATAGAAAGCGTACAAGGAACAGTCCACTTTTACCACTACACTTTTTTGAAAGCCTGTTTTGAGATAGCTGTTTTCTTTGATTTACTCAGATAGCAAGATGGAAGCAGAAATAGTTAACAAGTCAGAGGACTTGATCAAAATATCTGGCTAGAGGTCGGGACTGAATACTCCCTTGCACATTCTTCAGTGTTAAATCCAGTTATTTTTATCTTCTGTAGTTCCTAAAGTAGATGCCTGAAAAATGTCTTAGTGAGACTACCATAGGTGTACACAATGAGTATCCAGCCAGGTTTGCCCTTAACAATTTTTTTCTTTAGACTCCTCAGCACCACGGATAAACTGTTGAGAAATAGCTCCTGATTGTTCCTTCAGAGTATTTGGTTACATGGCTTTTGATAGAAATACTGAATCCACTTCAAAATGTATTTCTTACTTTCTCTGTTAGGGTATTGGTAAGATGGACTTCATTATGGCAGCCATGAGTGCTTTTAGGTTTTCTGTAAGTACCCTATTTAACATCTGTTGCTATTTCTGTCATTTTTTGAAGATTGCATTACCACTCTGCAAAATACATGGTTGTCTTTGAAAGCAAGTACAAGCCTGAGCCACCAGCTACCAAGTGGAAGCATCTCTCTGCTGTAGGCTTGTCTGCTATTGCTCATGTCAACATTTCTCCATACTTCAGAACAGTTGCTGGTGTCAACCACGCATGTGGACTGATAGTCTCAGGATTGGACACAAGTATCAGTGTAGCACTGAAGTGTTTTTAGGAGGTGGTTTATTCACCATAAAGATGTGCATCTGCCTGTTCCTATTCAACCTCCATGGTGTCTCTATCAACCAATGTTTTTAAGATACCTTCATTCAAGACCAATGACTTTAAAATACATAGTAGTTTTTGGCATCCTCAGTTTTATCCATAGATGATGCAAATAGATACCTTGCAACCTTTCCAAATGCAAGGAAGCATTTACACCTTCCCTAGCTGATTTTGAGGAATTCTGTTCATCTCTGTTTCTAACCTCCTGTACTGATGTGAGGTTTTCTTTACTTCTGACAGTGTTTTAAAAAAACTTTCTTTCTCTTTTCTCACTTTTTTCATATGTATTTAGATACGTTTAATCAGTTTTCTGTAGTTCTTATTAATTTCCCTTGTTCTTCTGTATGTTCAATACTGCTTTTTTTGGCTTTTTGTTTGTTTGTTTTCTAATTGCTGCTTTCCTCTCACCACTGAACCTGAGGGACACTTGAGTCAGAGCTGACCTTTAGAAGCTGACTTCAGCACAACTATTCATCTGAATACAGAGGTATGGTTATTGCTAATGACACTCTCAAATGTCATGCAGAAGACCTTTATTCCTACATAGGTCCACTACTGGTCTACTTCCTGCCTTGCTCCAGTGGTGTCATTAGACTGCAACCCCTTATCTAAGCAAGAATGAAGATAAAAAACTCTATTCTCACAAGCCTCGCCACTGCAAGAAGAGGTAAAGTGGCAGGATGGTTGTGAAGAGTTCAGTAAAAGTGTATGTGAATGGACACAGTGATTACAGAAGACACTAGCCAGGTGCACTGTTCATCTGCAGTGTGACAAGTAAAGGGAAATTAAACCACAGTGATTTAAAACTTCAAGGAAACGTGAATTGTTTCTGATATAAGTGAATTCCATATGTATTCACTTTATCCATTGCATGAAACAACTATTTCACTGTTTCATCCTCATGTTTGGTTTTTGATGTGTGTTTTGATATGAAAGCCTGAATTCCCCCTAAATTATAAACACCACAAATAAATATGTTTACTTGAAAACTAATGTAAAAAAAAATTTAAAAGACCTTAAGATATTACAGAAGCAATGATTAAATCCCAAAGTTGTGTATTAAAGAGCCTATGGACCTCATAAAAAATTCAGTTTTATTTTCTTACTAGGAGACATCTTTCTGCATGAATACCACTAATATTAGGTCTGATCAAAGGATAACAGAAAACTCATGTAGTCTTATGTTATTAAGAAAGTGAATAGGCTAGACTAAGCCTAGATCAAACCAGAGGAAACCAGCTTTTTGAAGTGTCCGTCTCATGTCACACCTGCTGTAGAAAAGATAGCTTAAGAATTAACTAAACACGCTATGTAAAACATGAGTGAAATAGAAAGGACAAATCCATTTTAAGTAACTTTTGAACTTTATTGATCTTTCATAAGGTCAATGGTCTGAGTATCCTAACAAACAAGAAAGCCAACAAGTTACTTCTGCTTGCACCAGTATCTGTGTGCTGGCAGGGGAACCACCCTGCATGAAGCTGCAAGAGTGGCGACATATGAAAAGCATCAGGACAGTGACAAAAAACATTTGGGAAGAGCCAGAATGAAAAACAAACAATCTACCTGTGTTTATCTGTACTGAAATACAGACATCTTCGCAATCCCTAGAGCCTGCCCATAGACACACAAGATCCATCAGCAGCTCGGTGCTTGAAACTTGAGGGTGACTGGTGTCTAAGCTGTGAAATTCAACCAGCTGCTAAGACTGTATGCAAATAGGCCTGTGGTTTCAGCCTTGTAACAGTCTTCTCTAATATTACACAGGTTGAAGAAGACACAAAAATCCACTCAGCTTTGAGTAGACAAGGGCTAAGTGCTCTGAAAATCACATAATATTCCCTTCAGCTGTAATATAAAACAAAGGTTACTGTAAAACAAAGCTGTCAGATAATGCCCAGGCTTGGCTTAATAAAGAGTTTGCAAAACTTAATGTTAAAAGCAATCCATTCTTAACTGCTCTTTAACCATTAGAAATCTCCTTTACATTTCTGGAAACAACAGGAGTATGCTCATCTATGAGAATTAGAGTGTGAAAATGGCTATAACATGAATGTAAATTTCACTTTTTTGTGGGGTGGGTTTGGGGGATATGTTGCTAGGTCTGTACCTTACATATGTGAGAATAATGTATATCACACCTGAGGCAGAAGGCAGAAGAGCTCTGGAGCTACAGTTTTATTTCCTCTTACCTACTTCCAATGCAAGCCAGCATCCAGCTTTTTAACATTTCCAGGTGTGATACACAAGTATTACTCTGTGATGCGCAGCTCTTCTATTCCATTTTGGAAAACTCTATGTTACCTTTATAACACTGACATTGACAGATCCTAAGATGAATCTGGATCTAGTGTTATCAAAAAGAAATGTTTCAAATGTGTCACTTTCTTTTTCTTAAGAAAATGCCCTAATGGGATTTATTGAAATTAGTATGTATCACTGAAGCTATTCAGTCCTCACCAAAGATAGTCATCAGTTATTTTCCACAGCTCTAAGAACAGTTTAAATTTGACTAAAGCAAAACACTAATTTTTTTTAATTATAAATATACATTATGCTTGGTCGCGTCCCCATTCAAAAATGAATAAAAGTTGAGCAATAACACTAGGAGGAGAAAATACTCCACTCAACCATGTTAGTATTAAAGCACTGAGCTTAGCAGTGCACTTAGCCCTTCCAAACAATCAAAGAACAAGAATTGCTATAAAATCAACTGCTGCAGCTGATGAGCAGAAGCATCTTTTATAGACAGAAGTCACGGTCCCCTCATGAGAGGCACACAGGTAGATCAGATTGGCTGTAGATACCTGACCGACTTCAAGGGAGCCACATGTGACAGTAACAGTAACAGTATCTGCAGTTCTTTGTAATTCAGTACTGAACTTTCATTTGGAAAGACTCATCCACAGCTTGCTTCTTAAAAGAACAGGTCTATCCCACATACATACAGGATGTATGGAGAAAAGTTAGTTTATTTCTTTTGCTGACTCTGTAACAGTATTGAATTAATAAATATTCAAAGAAGCTAAAAATGTTTATTTCAGATATGGTTAGGAATAGAAACAAAGAAAGTTACGTTTGCCAAATGAAAACAAACTAAGTTTTTAGGTTAAGAAATCTTATTTCCCAGCTTCTAAGGAAACATTACCAGCAAAGCAAAGCAAATAACAAAATTTAAATTATTTTAAAAATACTTGCAACTGTGTCTTCAAAGGGACATAAATTATGCTGCCATTAAACTTAAGGGCTCTTCCCAAAAGGACTAGATCTGTAGTTCTCTTCGCTGGAGTTTTGCCAAGTCTTCATGTGATTACAGCTTTAAATGCTGGGGAAAAAATATATTTGGGAGAAATGTAATGTGTCAAAATGAATTTATAGGAAATACTAAAAGAAATAAAGAAAGTACAAAAAAGATTATTTATGATTTGCATGCATGTATCTGAAATGAATAGTTATCAACAAAAGTCTTCATTTGGAACTAAATAAAAGTTTAATAAATGTGCATATTTGTATTTTTGAAGATGCATTCATGCAGCAAACCTGTATAAACTGATAAAATAAGTCTTGGGGGTTTGTGCACTCTGAAAAAAAAGGAAAAACAAGTGTTTCTTCCAATTAATTGTTAAATCCTGGTTCGGTGCTGATTATTTCTGTCACGCAGTCAGAAATCATGAAAACTGAAGAAGTATGTGTTACAAACATACTCGAAAAGGAAAATTAAAAGAGCCATAAAATTTAAAGAGCTGCTGTTTACTTGTGAAGCAAACTTCCGAAATGCCTTAAAGAAACTCAATTTCCTTTTTAAGCTTTCATTTCAGACTTTTATATGAGAGGAATATAAAAAACTTCAAATGAAATATATCTTTATAAATTTACAAAGTGATTTAAGCATTTGTATATATCATTCACATTTTTGTTGGCATATTCTATAAGTAGAGCTGGGAAAGTTATATAAGCATATATACAAGAAACAAACATCGACTCTCATTCGTATAGTGCACAATAATCTCTGAATCACTGAAGCCATAGCAAAATGGCTCAAGTGGCAAGAAGGAGACCTATAATCTGTATCCTGTAAGTATCATGGAGAGTTCAGGAGAACTAACAGAATCAAGGCTGCAGGATGGAAGAAGTACAACAAACATTTTCATGTCCTTTGCAACAGAAGCAGTAGAATTCAATAAAGAGGAACACGTGAAGGTTCAATACAAGTTGAATACACCTGTGCAAAATTGACCCCCAAAACCCCTGTAATAAAGAATTAAAGTAATATCTCGTTGCCTTTTTATATCCAATACCAAGGACATGCTCTCTACAGAATTACTTACACAGGTCATAGCACCTATATAAGATGAAGTTTTTCTTTTCAGTTTTTTTCATGTAGAGCGTTATCTCCATCCTATAGGTGGGATGTCAAGGTACAGAGATATTAAAGATATAACATGGGTAGCACTAAAGAAACTGCTGAAATTAGTACAGTGTAACAACTTTGAACAAGGATGTAATTTAGCAACACGCTACTTCTATAACTTGATCTCAAGTCAGACTAATAAAGCACATACATGAATAAATAACTGACATTTCCCATTAATTGCGGGGGAAAAAAGGTATCTAGGAGAAGAAACAGCTGATTAAAATACCCATGTTGGAATCCCAGGTATGCCATGCTCTGCTCCTTGACTTTTGAGTAAGTTTCTACTGTGGATTTGACTTTATTTTATGAAAATAAGTAATTCTGGAAAGCAGGGCATCATATGGTGCTGGAAATAAGTTGGTATCTGAGAAAGGAATATCACTCTTTTGTATCAGCATCCTGCTGGGTGTCACCTTCTAGAAGAGAGTTAGATCTCTGCCAGGAAGATTTTCCCCTGCCAAATATTAAACCTACAGAGATCAGGCCAAATTAAAAATTCTACTAGACACCAGACCTTAGCCATTACACTCTTTCTAGAAGAAACCAAGAAATAGAGCCAATCAGATTAAGGGAATGCTTTCAAGAATGACAAAAAGATGTTTTTCAAAAGACTAGCTCATTTAAGAAATGGTCTGTTCCTAGCCCAGAGACACAGAGTTCAACCAATAAAAGCAGCACAGAAAAACTACTAAGTATATTGTTTTACTATTTTTTATATCCTTTTTTTGTACTTGACAGGCAAATGGTTGACATCTGGACTTTCAGACATGTGCTTTCCTTATATTAACATCCGAATAATGGTTGTTAAGTTACCAGGGAGAAAAACATATGAATGATGCATGTTTCTAGGAGTGAAAAGTTTCCAGGCAAATTCCTGTTTTGCCAAGAAAGTCAGTTCACAATCTCAGTCTTGTACTGTACTATTTTTAGATTAGTTGGTATTACTAACTCACTCCAACATGTTCATAACCCATTAAAGCATAGTTTGGGGACATAGCCAATAATGATGGACTACAATTTTCTTTAGTTTTGCATAAACAGGTAAGAAATAATTTGTATGTTGTAAAAAAATCATAGTTTTCTTTTTCTACTTTTCCTGTTCCTTATGATACTGTTTCTCTCTGTCACTTCCCAGAGGAAATTTTCAAGTTTTTGAGTGGTGCTGTAAAGGCAGAATGTGCAGCTTTGCTCCAGCAATGCTCTCATCAATGTGTTAGAACTATCATTCCTAACGTTCCTTTTGCAGAGTACTCAGGTTACTGTTAGTCTTCAGGAAACATTAAATTATATCAACTGGATCCCACAACAGTCCCCAGCCTAAGCATCTTTCAGCATTACTGTACACTTGCCTCTTTTTTGGCACCTGGTGGAGGATGTGCTGTGCTTGGACTACATTTACTGTTTTAGTGTTAAAAAAGTAGGAGGCCAGAAATAGGCCTGAAGAAGAGACAGGCTGATTCGAAGAACAGAATAGAGAAATACTTGAACTTTTATGAACATGTTTCGCTAGAAAAACAATATGAGTCATCAGGCATGATCAAAAATTACCTTGTTAGGTAGTGATGGCATAAATCTAGGTAAAATATTTAACTATATAAAAGCCACTCTTCCACCCACAACACATACATGGCTATGTAGAAAACACTTCTTTGCACTTAACTAATTAGACCTTTGATGGCCAGCATTGAAAGAAAGCTCAGCAAATAAGTCTCTTATGTCCTTGCCTTCATAGCCCTACTGCTTTTGCACACAAATTTCTTTCAAAGAGATCCCCTTTAATTCTGCTAGAGGAATTATCACTGCACATGATACCAGACAGATTTTCTCAATTTCAGAATCAAAAAGGTAAAGAAAAGGTGGAGATTACTAAACACAGAACACTATAAACATCTCAGTGGCAGCACTCCTGCTGAAACTTTTTGTTGCAGTGGATGTACATGAAATATTTAGAATTTGCTAGAGCTCTAGTAAGGAGGCTTTTATTCCAGCAAAAGGAGATGTAGCCAGGAGCTGCCTGCTGGCTATACACTCTGGGATGCTCTGTTTGTTGTGGGCCATGGCTCCCCTTCCCCTGTACTTCTCATGAGCTGTCACACACCAACCTTCCCCTGAAAGTTCCTTTGGTTGATACCTAGCAAAAGTGGAATCACAATTATCTTTCATCTGGGCACTAGAGGCAGTTGGATAGGGTTTTTTAAGTGCCTGGGAAACATCACTCTGTGTATATCACAGGCATAGAAGCAGGGCTGTTGCAAATGAATAGGAGACATGAGCAGGAAAAAATAAATAAATAAGAAAGTCTGATGGACTTATGTATTTTCTGTCTTGTCTCCTGTGCTGGCATTTCAGTTTAGTCTGTGACTTCTTTTTTTAAGCTGTCAGAGTAGATTTTGTGACATGTCAGGAAAAAAATCCAATTACTTTTATTTTCTGTTTCCTCTGAATCAGGTTGGAGCATTGAGGCAGTGTTGTCATGTTCTTCTGAAGAAAGAACACAGCCACCTATGAGTAGGATGCTGAAAAAATGATGGAACATAAGCATGCAATTCCAGTCACTTGTGCAGTCAATTGGAAAGAATATGAATCATGAACAATTTGATTATATCTTTCTCAAGCCTGCTACTTTTGTAACGCTCATTGCTGGTCAATAAAGAAGAGAACACCCCAACATTTATATCAATATAAACATGTAAATGGGAATTTTTTAACACAGTTGCCTCTGTGGTGAAAATGTATTCTTGTCACTTTGTGTGCAAACTACACAAATATCAGATGTGCTCAGTGTTTTCAACAAAATCTTAGGAAAATCTTTTACACTTATATGTAAGCATGGGCTCACCTTGCAGAAAAATACAACAAAGAAAATGCCTCTGATTTCACACGGCAGAAGTGGCCTGCTTTGAGACAGGGAAAAAAGGCATAAAAAAGAAAGTGTAGGATTATTTTCACATTTTCTTCTGAAAATCCATGGGCTTTCTAAACTTTCCAGTAATAAAAAAGCACTTCAGTAAAACTTTCTAACACACAGACACTTGGGAAAAGTAAAATTATCCTTAGCTACTTAATGCCTTTTTCTGTGTAACTCTGATTCAAATTTAGTCATTTCCCAGCCTTTTTAAAAGAAATCTATACAAAACAGATGACTGCAGCTCCAAGTCAAAACAACTTCAACTATGATTTAAGAGTTCCTAGTCCTATATCTCCAAGTCTAGCCTGGACATATATTTCTACTCTTGGCATTTGAACAGGTGACAGCATTTTTTTCATCAGTACCTGAATAAACATCAGACAGCAGCAAAGTTCATCCAACAGTCTCATACACATATAAATGAATTAGTTAATGCTAATATTAAAACAAACCTCACATGAAAGCCTCCCAAAGATTAAAAAAAACCAAACAACCCCCTTCCCCAGAAAACCATGAGTTCTTCAAACTCTTTTTTTGTTTGTTTGTTTAATAGGGGCCTTACAGACTAAACAGACAGCATCCCTTATGACCAATGTTTTCTTTCCCACTCTTTGATTCTACCATGATTACACAGTGCAAAATCCCATGGGCTGCCACAGCAGCTCAAATACAGTAGGGCCTAAGTGCATCATGAGAAATATAATCCAGCTAGACAGCAAGGCATTCAAGGGATAGTGCAGAACTCTTTGTAAATAAGAGCACTTTGTTACTCAAAAAATTTTATTTTCTACTTGCGGTTGCAGGAGAGATCCAGTACTGGTAGGGCCACTGTGCAACTCTCCAGAAGACCTCCACATGTTCAAGTGCCTAGGCTGTTAGGGAGATAGGGCACCCTGATCACAGTTTCTATTATCCATCCAATGGACCATGATGGAAAGTCAAGTTAGCAGCTGCCAGGAAAGTAGGCAAATTCCCAGTGGATTTGATGAGGTGTAGCTTCTTACAGAATCTTGACAGGATTCCACCAGACCTTCCACAAAACCAAGCCACCTTATGAATATTGCAAATATTTTGAAAACTATAATTGAAGAAAACATTATTGAATTGCAATTTTTCTTTTCTGTTAAAAATACTGGAATTTTTTTAGCTAAATATATCAAAGTAAAGTGTTAATGTTTTGATTTTTTGTACCAAAAGTCCATTTCAAGGCACAGAAATCATTACCCAGCTAAGATGTCTCTAAATTACTGAGACTTCCTTGAATATTTGCTCAAGAGAAGTTTCTTCTGATTTGAATTTTAATGACTTATCCCATGTGAAATGCTAAGAATCAGACACCTGGCACATCCCTCGAACTGTGATGAGGTTCGTTGTTTTGCTAGCTGTAAAGGTTTACGTCAGCACCTGAGGGAAGCCTCCAGACTGTTTATTTCAGACTTGGATGAAAATCCCAAACTGACTCTGAGCTAGCTCCAGCAAACGTGCAGGTCCATTCTCAGAAATAATTCCTCTAGATAGATTATTTTAGCTATGTTACATTACGTAGATCTTTGTGTTCCAAATGACTTGGGAGAAGGGTGAAGTTTTGCCACTGCACAGATCAGCTTTTTGATTTTTTTTTCTATCAAATTCTTGCAAAAAGAAGAGGGTTGACAGAAGAAGTTAAGGTTGCTGACAAACACTGATTGTTTGGAAGGGTGGTTTCAGCTGTTTCCCCCTAAAAACCACCATGCATTTTATCCACAGAAGTATTTCGTCACAGCTGTCAAGCTTCCCCTACCTTCCCAAGTAAACAAACAGAATGATTTGTAGACAGTAGCTGTAACTCCTTGCTCAGCAATGCAATATGTGAGGAAAGGTTCTTGAAAAATAGGGGATTAAACTGATGGATCACTTGAACTGAAAACTGCAGGGTCAGATCCATCCCTGGTGTAGCTCCAGTCACAGCAGATGAACTTGGCCTGCTGTTGTTCAGCATATTTATTATCGACCTGGGAGTGCTGGCTAAGGGTTAAAGGCGCAGTGCAAATACCTGCTGACAGCCCTGTGCTCAGTAAAAAAAAAGGAGAGAACTGTACTCACCAGTTATTTTCATGCAATCTTCCTGAATTAGCAGATTTGAAGAAAAGCAGAATTTAGCCTCCTATGCAAACAGAAACACAGTAGGTAACAGTATAACTGGATGTACACATAATTCAACATAGAGAAGGACACAGGAAAAAAAATGCTCCAAGTATTTGATATACAAAATTGTAGGTCTTGTATCTGGAGATTTACAGAGGAAGAGTCCTGGATCTAGGCAGCTGTTAACAAAGCAGTGTGAAGCTGGCAATGAAGTACCCAGTCCTACTCTTTGCCTGTCCAGAACATGTTAGCTTTCCCAGCTCCTCCTCTGCTTCTATCCCAAAAAATGTAGTTTATTTTCATAACAGGAAAATAAAAATCATCAACTACATTTTTAAAAGGAGCTGTCCAGCTTTTTAACTTCGGGGGAAAAAAAAAAAAAAAGGCCTCATCACCTGAGAGCTGTTCCTCTGCAACTTCTACAGATTTTAACTCTGTGTGCCTGCAAGCAAACCCATGGTATGTCCCTCCCTGCACCTTCCTAATGCCCTTCTCTCTTGGATGCCTTCTGCAAATTTCAAAGCAAATTACCTATTTCCTCCATGACCACACAAGCTACCTTTCTGTGTCCTTATCCTCCCTGGCTAAAGTGCAGCTCATTCACCTGCCAAAGGCAGACAGCCTGGATGCCTCGGGTCCATCCCCTGCCCTGCTGAAGGACTGAGGAGAATCCCCATCCTGAATTCCTGTACACTCTCCAAAGCTATCACTAGGGATGCAAGAAGAATTAAATAACAGAGAGCATTGGTTTAAAGAAAGGAGTAGTATTTGAACTAATGGGGCTTATCCCCATTTCCAGCTATCACTAGTTCTAGAGCTGCTTGATGCACAGCAGAACCTCCCCAGTGCATTTTGCCAGCTAGAGAGCAAACTAGAACATGAAATATCAGTGAGGAAATTACATGGAAATGCTGTAGCTCTTTATAATCAATGCTCTGATTGAATACAATGTTCATCTTTGTTACATCATTTCATATTTATAACAAAGTTGCTTGTTACTCAAATGAATCCAACCAAGCTTCAGTTTAATTTGGTTTTGGTTTAGATGAAAGCAAAACATCTGTCTCAGGTCTGCTTATCTCTGACAGTGGCTGGTAAATGCAAGAAAAAAGTGAATTTCAAAATGTTTATCAAATCTCAGTGCTTTATGTAGCTTGACTTTTCTCTGTATGCAATATCACTTGTCTGTATAAATAGTAATGTTTGACACTGTATTTCTCTCCAGCTTTTTCTCCCCCCTTGTTAGGATACCAAATATAGTATCCTATGGCCTCCCCACTAAGTCAGGAACATTTTGAAACTGAACTTTTTTCCCCCTTTAGGAAGGAGGATGCCTGAGAACACACTGTTCAATGCCAAATGAGAGCAGTGAGGTAATGTAGCCTGTCCGATTTCCTTGTCTTGCTTTCTTTTTGGTCCAATTTGTTGCTAGTGCTTGCTCGGTGAACGAATAAATTGAATACTGAGTTCTACCACTCCAAAATCAACAAATCTCATTAGTTTGGGTTTTAAAAACATGAAAAGGACCTTTATACTGTGATATTTCAAAAGTCAAATACCCTCAATATAACGGCAGACAACCGTGGCCACAGTACTAATCCACATAGTGCAAAACAAATCTCACTATTCTTC
This sequence comes from Burhinus oedicnemus, assembly GCA_008921705.1. Lineage (NCBI taxonomy): Eukaryota > Metazoa > Chordata > Aves > Charadriiformes > Burhinidae > Burhinus > Burhinus oedicnemus. Next base: position 1,332,500 of record VFFE01007096.1, read on the forward strand.
AGGTCGGGCTACCCATGATTTATAAGCTTTTCTGCTGGTTGAGGACCTAATGGAGCAAATCTTTCTGGCATGAAATAGAAGAACCAACGGCTGGCTCAGTAGCATTCTCCTCACCTTTACCTGAAATCCCCAGGAAACACTTTGGCGTTGCTTCAAAAACAAACTGGGGCATGAGAACTGAGAAGTAAGGAAAAGATATTCCTCGCTTTCTGTGTTCGAGTGTCAGCGTAGTCCCATAGAATATCTCAAGTTGGAAAAGACTCATAAAGATTATCAAGTCCAACTCCCTGCTCCTTGCAGGACTACCTAAAACTAAACCATGTAACTAAGAGCACTGTCCAGACACTCCTTGAACTCTGAAAGGCTTAGAGCCATGACCACTTCCCAGAGGAGTCTGTTCCAGTGATGGACTACCCTCCCAGTGAAGAACCTTCTTCTTAATGTCCAATCTGAACTTCCCCTGATGCACCTTCATTCCTTTTCCTCATGTCCTATCACTGGTCACCAGACAGAGGAGATCAGCACCTCCCCCTCTGCTGCTCGCCTTGAGGAAGTCGTAGACTGCCATGGGGTCACTCCTCAGTCTTTTCTTCTCCCAACTGAACAAACCAAGTGACCTCAACCACTCCTCATAAGTCTTGCCTGGAGGCCTTTCACCATCTTAGTTATCCTCCTCTGGACACACTCTAACAGTTTGATGTCCTTCTTATATCGAGGAGCCCAAAACTGCACATAAGTCTTGAGGTGGGGAGGCATCAGTGCAGTGTAGAGTGGGACAGTCACCTCCCTCACCTAGCTAGCTCTGCTGTGCTTGGTGCACCCCAGGACACAGTTGGCCTTTTTGGCTGCCAGGGCACACAGGACATACTTTCGATCTCTTTCATCAGCTTCGTTGACTTCCTCTGGATGCATTCAAGTACCTTCACATATTTCTGAAATTGTAGGGCCCAGAACTGCACACAGTACTCAAGGTGAGGCTGCACCAACATTATCCCAACAATACAGTGGTATAATCACCTCTTTTGACCAGGTGGCTACGCTGTGTTTGATGCACCACAGGATGCGGTTTGCCCTCTTGGCTGCCAGGGCACACTGCTGACTCCTACTGAGCCTGCTGTCAACCAGCACCCCAGATCCCTTTCTGCAGGGCTGATCTCCAGCCACTCCTCTCCCAGTTTGTACTTGTGTCCAGCATTACTCTGTTCCAGGTTCAGAATTTGGTACTTGGGCTTGTTACATTTCATGCCATAGATGATTGCCCAATGTTCCAGTCTATCTAGATCCCTCTGCAAGGCCTCTCATCCCTGTAGAGAGAGTCAACAGCACCTCCCAATTTGGTATCATCAGCAAACTTGCTAATGGTGCATTCAATTCCTGCATCCAGATCATTGATACAAATATTGAACAGAACTGGTCCTAGGACTGAGCCCTGAGGAACACTGATGGTGATTGACCACCAGCCAGATGTAGCCTCATTCACTACAATTCTGAGCCATCCAGCCAGTTCTTCGCCTAGTGCACCATATACTTGTTCATCTCACAGTTCGACAACTTGTCCACAAGGATGTTGTGAGGGACAGCACCAAAAGCCTTACTAAAAACCAAAAAAACTACAACCACCACCTTCCTTTTATCCACGAGGCAGGTGACCTTACCATAGAAGGATATCAAAATAATTAAACAGGATTTTCCCTTTGTGAACCCATGTTGACTGCTCTCGATGATTGCATTGCTCTTTAAATGCCTTTCAGTAGTACTCAGTATGGTCTTCTCCATAATTTTTCCAGGAAATGAGGTTAGACTAACAGGTCTGTACTCATAGAATCATAGAATCATAGAATGGTTTAGGTTGGAAGGGACCTTAAAGATCATCTAGTTCCAAATCCCCTGCCATGCGCAAGGACACCTCCCACTAGACCAGGTTGCTCAAAGTCCCATCCAACCTGGCCTTGAACACTTCCAGGAATGGTGCATCCATAACTTCCCTGGGAAACCTGTTCCAGCACCTCACCACCGTCAGAGTGAAAAATTTCCTCCCGAGATCTAATCTAAATCTACCTTCTTCCAGTTTGAAACCATTACCCCTTGTCCTATCACTATGTGCCCCTGTAAAAAGTCCCTCTCCAGTTTTCTTGTAGACCTCCTTCAGTTACTGGAAGGCTGCTGTAAGATCTCCCCAGAACCTTCTCTTCTCCAGGCTGAACAACCCCAACTCTCTCAGCCTGTCCTCATAGCAGAGATGCTCTAATTCTCTAATCATCTTCATGGCCCTTCTCTGGACCCGCTCCAATAGGTCCATGTCTTTCCTGTGCTGAGAGCTCCAGAGCTGGACACAGTACTCCAGGTGGGGTCTCACATGAGTGGAGTAGAGGGGCAGAATCACCTCCCCCGACCTGCTGGCCATGCTTCTTTTGATGCAGCCCAGGATATAGTTGGCCTTCTGGGCTGCAAGTGCACATGGGTTATCACGCAATGGATTGTGGACTTGCCTAGCTGTATGCTGAACATTTTGTCCAGAAGAATACTGTGAGAGACAGTATCAAAAGCTTTGCTAAAATCCAAAAAAACCACATCTACTGGCTTCCCTTGGTCAACTAGATGGGTGACCTTGCCATAAAAGGGAATTAAGTTAGTTAAGCAGGACTTTCCCCTCGTGAACCCATGCTGGTTACGGCAAATGACTGCATTGTCTCTTAAGTATTTTTTAATAACTCCCAGGATAACCTTCTTCATAATTTTACCAGCCACTGAAACGAGACTGACAGGCCTGTAATTACCAGGGTCTGCCTTCTTGTCGTTCTTGAAATTGTGAGAACATTAGCCAGCTTCCAGTTGACTGGGACCTCTCCAGAATCCTAAGACCGTTGAAAAATAATGGAGAGAGGTCCTGCAATGACACCAGCCACCTCTTTCAGTACCCTGGGATGAACTCCATTGGGCCCCATAGACTTATGTACATCCACCTGGAGCAGCAAGTCTCAAACAAGTTCTGGGTTCACGGAATCACGGAATCACGGAATTTTCAGAGTTGGAAGGGACCTCTAGAGATCATCTAGTCCAACTCCCCTGCTGACGCAGGAGCACATTACTCAGGACTGCATCCAGGCAGGTCTTGAAAATCTCCAGAGAAGCGGACTGCACAACCTCCCTGGGCAGCCTGTTCCAGTGCTCTGGCACCCTCACCGTAAAGAAGTTTTTTCTTGTGTTTGAATGGAACTTACTGTGTTCCAGCTTCTGCCTGTTGCCCCTCGTCCTGTCACTGGGAACCGCTCAAAAGGGTCTAGCTCCATCCTCCTTCAACCCACCCTTTAGATACTTCTAAGCAAGAATAAGGTCTTCCCTCAGCCTTCTCCAGGCTAAAGAGTCCCAGCTCTCTCAGCCTTTCCTCATAAGGGAGGTGCTCCAATCCCCCAGTCATCTTTGTTGCCCTACGCTGGACTCTCTCCAGTAGTTCCCTGTCCCGCTTGAGCTGGGGAGCCCAGAACTGGACACAGTATTCCGGTTGTGGCCTCACCAGTGCCGAGTAGAGGGGGAGAATGACCTCCCTGGACCTACTGGCCACACTCTTCCCTATGCAGCCCAGGATTCCATTGACCTTCCTGGCAACAAGGTTACATTGCTGGCTCATGGATAATTGACTATCTACCAGGACCCCCAGAACTTTCTCCTCAGCACTGCTTTCCAGCAGGTCCACCCCTAGCCCATATTGGTGCCTAGCATTCTTCCTCCCCAGGTACAGGACCCTACACTTGCTCTTGTTGAACCTCATTAGGTTCTTCTCAGCCCAGCACTCCAGCCTGTCCAGGTCACGCTGGATGGCAGTGTGGCCCTCTGGAGTGTCAGCCACCCCTCCCAGTTTGGTATCATCAGCGAACTTGCTGAGGATACACTCTGTCCCCTCTGTTGGCTTTGAGTTTATCATTCCCCCAGTCACAGTTCTCCAATACTGGGTTCTGCATGTCCTAGGGCCCATCACTGGTGTTGAGGACAGAGGCAAAGGCGGCATTAAAGAACTCTGGTTTGTCTACGTCCCTGTTTGTGAAGTGACTGACCTCATCAAGTAACAGACCAATGTTATCTCTGATCTTCCTTTTGCTGTTAACATATTTTTAAAAACCTTTTTTGTTGTTCTTCACAGTGCTGGCCAGCAGTGATGACCCAAGCTGAAATTGTATCTCACAGAAACAAACTTAAATGGCATAGTGTCTGGACGGGGCAAGACCTGCATCTGTGAAGGGTAGGGAATCCCATGACTGTTGTAGGAGCAGTGCTTGGAAAGTATAGGAACAGCCCAGAGTGGGGATCTTCTGCAGTCTCTTGAGGGATGGTCCTCAGATTCATAGAATCATAGAATGCTTAGAGTTGGAAGGGAACTTAAAGATCATCTAGTTCCAACCCCCTTGCCATGGGCAGGGACACCTCTCACTCGACCAGGTTGCCCATCCAACCTGGCCTTGAACACTTCCAGAGATGGGGCATCAACAACTTCTCTGGGAAACCTGTTCCAGTGTCTTACCACTCTCAGAGTAGAGAATTTCTTCCTAATATCTAACCTAAATCTACTCTCTTTAAGTTTAAAACTGTTACCCCTCATCCTATCACTACGCTCCCTGGTAAAGGGTCCCTCCCCATCTTTCCTGTAGGCTGCCTTTAGGTACTGGAAGGCCGCTATAAAGTCTCCCCAGAAACTTCTCTTCTCCAGGCTGAACAACCCCAACTTTCTCAGCCTGTCCTCATAGCAGAGGTGCTCCAGCCCTCTGATCATTTCTGTGACCCTCCTCTGGACCCACTCCAACAGGTCCATGTCTTTCCTGTGCTGAGAGCTCCAGAGCTGGACACAGTACTCCAGGTGGGGTCTCACAAGAGTGGAGTAAAGGGGCAGAATCACCTCCCCCGACCTGCTGGCCATGCTTCTTTTGATGCAGCCCAGGATATAGTTGGCTTTCTGGACTGCAAGCACATGTTTGTGGGTCATGTTGAGCTTCTCATCAACCAACACCCCCAAGTCCTTCTCAGCAGATTGAGACATCCTTCTCTCAATCTGTTCTCCACCCAGCCTGTATTTGTGCCAACCAATTCCTTATACAAGTAGTCCATCTGTCAAATACATGTCTCTCTAACTTAGGGACAAAGATGTCATGCAGGACAGTGTCAAATGCTTTGCACAAGTCCAGGTAGATGATGTCAGTTGCTGTTCCCTTATCCACCAAAACTGTACAGCCGTCAGTAGAAAGCCACAAAAATTCACCCTGACCATCTTCACAACCACAAATTACACATTTAAAACTCTCTGCAGTCTCTGGAACACCCAGATATTTCTACAAAACACAGTTTAATTCCCATGATTTTATGATTTTCAAGCAGCACTATTTCGTGAGTAACATAGAAATGCTGCATTTACTTATATTCAGGATCAGCCTAGCCTGATCAATAATGATTGCTCTTTAGATGGAGTTTAAGTTTTTCTCTAAAATTTACTGTCTTCATGGTCCCACACCAAGTATTATAGTGCTGCAATTTATGATACAATTCCCATGGTTTAAATCTGATGAGAAAAAAGAAGGAAAAAAGCACAAGTGTGAGTTATATAACGGTTTCTTTTCCATAACTTGAAATATTCATTTTTCTCATAAGTAAATGACAAACAGAAATGCATGAAATAGTGAAAAATTATGAGAAAAAATAAAACTATGAAGAAATAGATTTATTTTTAACTTTAAAGTTCTCTGTATTTTGATGGCCTATTTTGCGAATTTGTATAAAGCATTCATCACTGAAATGAAAGCCTTAAATATAATGAATACCATTACATAGATAAAAAATAATTTAGTACATTAAGGCTGCAATAATGAAGGGGAAGGTTTCACACAAGATTCCAGATTTACCTAAAGTAACTCCATTACTTTACCTATAATTACTATTAAATTGACTTTTAGCCACAGCATAATTGATATGCATTAAAAAAAGAGCTTTTTTCCATTAACCCACTTTAGAAATAATTTGTACTTATCTCTCAGACACATTTGTGTTTATATTGCATAATTGCCAAAATGTTCTTAATTTCATCCTCAACTTCACATGGAAAATTAAATAAGAAAATTTATATGTAAGAAATAATCTGTTCTGTTTTAAATTGGGCTGGGCAAAAATATGTGACATTTTTATTTTTAAAAAATTATGTTAATTAAGTATCAACCACTCTCCCTGAAACTGGCCTGTGATGCCACTCACAAAAATGTCAACAGGATTCTCACGAAATCTAGGATTTGTGCAATTGTTGTTCCTATTGACACAGGTGGTACAACAAACCAGATTACAGAGAGCATCAGAGCGCTGCCAAGTCATGGCATCCTACCTCTATCAGCTGTGATCGTATTGACTCCAATGGCCACCAGGTTTCTTCATCTGCAGCAACCCCATAAATGATACTCTGCTTGTTTGGAGTCCATTATGTACCTTGCAGACCAAATTATCCCCTCTTCACCTTCAACTGGCCCCAACCTGAGCCACTGCCAGTTTCTATCTTCAGAAATTCTTTCAGAATTCCTACCTGAATAGGGACAGGATTTATAAAAGAACTGCAGTCTTTGCACAGTTTCAGTTTCTCTCAGTCTGCCACAGCTCTCGGGTTTTTTGCCAGGTAATGTTTTGCCTGCTCTGCTGCAGCTAGCAGTTTAAAAGCATAAGGCTGGCAAATTTCCTGTCATGTACAGTGGCTAATTTGACAGAAGTATGATTGTATGCCTGCTCCTGATTGAGATATATTTGCATTGCCAGGTATTACTGTGTGAAGATCACTTACTAATTCTTGTGAAATCATGGCTGAGATCTCAAAATCTTGGGTTAGCAAATGTTGTGAGTACTAGGGAGAATATGGCATATTTATTCTCCTCCTGGAAATTATTTTGGCCAGATCAGAAAAACTTTGAATAAAATCTTTTTAGCAAAAACAAAGGCTCACCAATAATGACAGAAGAACGTGGCTGAGTAACAGCAAAAATTGTCTCTTGATTCTTGTAAAAACAAGGACTCAAAATCTCAATCAGGAACAATATTTTTTAAAAAAAGAGATCTAAAGGAAATTCTTAATATCTTCTTCTGAAATAATATGATATTCAAGGAAATATAATTCCTGTTGTTTGCTTCGTTTTTCAGAAGTTATGGCCTTAACAGAATGATATAAGGGTGAGATATAGGAAAGTGCAGAATGATATCTGATGGAACAGTACCTAGCTGCAGGGAAAGCTCTTCTGACTTTTGATACAGTGAAAGTAGGTGAACAAGAACGGAATAAGTGGAGGAATATGTCTTGAGTTCTGTGTTGTGTAGGGTTTTTTGCTACAAGTGAGCAGAGAGAAAATAAAAGGAAATTTAATCACATAGTTTCCAGGATGATTGTGATTATCTTGCCTTTCTAATGGGGATTTCTTCAAGAAGATGAAAATTCTAAGCAGGAGTTCAAATCTAAGCAGAGTTCTGAATAAATATTAGTCATGAGGACACACAAATATAGCAGAAAGGAAAAGCTAAGATCTGCAGTCTCTTGTCTGGAAGCACTTGAAATGTTGACAGCACTGTCAGAGGCATCATATGCACTATTTCTAGGATAAGGCAGCAAATGATTAAGAAGACACTTGAAAGTGAGACAACCTCATGTAGTTCTCTCTCTGCTACATTAGCAAATAATCACTTAATTCCTCAATTTATTGCCAAGAGCCTGCAGCCATCCTCTGTCCTAATAATACACGGATTTTTCATTATTTCATATCTCTGCATCAAGTCCCTCTTACAAGCACCCATCACCTCTGTTGCTCACTGTGTCAAAAACACCATTGCTTTATCTCCAATCCCTCATGCATGTGTGGTGAGTGTAGACCCTAGTTTAATATGGGAAATAGCCCCGACACACAACACAAAGATCAGCAAGCGACTACAGAACACAGTCAACAACTTTGCTTTTCTGCCAGTCCCTGAGAGATATTGCAGACACGATCAACTCACCTACAATACTGCTCATTTTAATAACACATAACATTTTTTACTCCCACCTAATGCCACCGGCAGAAGAAACATTTCTATTCTTGACTATGTACTCTGTTCAGTCTAAATGGGGAGCCACCGACATGAGCACTGCTTCCCATCCTCTTCTTAAGGGCCTTCTTTTTCAGATAAGTCTCCACTGGTAAGGAAAGCAACAGACATCACTTCAGAATCAAAAGAAGACAAAATCTTTCCCAGTTTTCTTAACTTTCCCAGAAGTACTGCAAACTTGTACTGATCAATTTGATATGAAATTCAGTTAAACTAGTGCATTTGAAAAAACTGCAATGAAAAGTCTGCAGCAAAATATCTGCACTTTTTCATAAAGGTAATATTAAATGCAAACCTAATCTAACTAAATTTGGGCTTGTAATGTGAAGAAAGAGTGTGAAGCGCTGCCGTTCTTCTTAAAATTAAAAAAAACCCTCTGTATTTTTGCCCATCTTTGCTTCTTCCAGTCTAGTTGAATAGCTGCTTTCTTTCTGAAATGTCTGAACAGATTGACTGTCTGCTTTTTTACATTCTCTTAGCAGTGACCACCGTTTATTAAAACACCAAGATACCTTGCTGGACGTTGCAGGGTATGAACACCTCTGGTCTCACAGGCATCCAAAGGGCTTTGTCGGACAAGAAACAAGGTTCATCACTGCCCTTTTGAAGAACACTAGCCAGAAGAAAGCTTATATCTCAGATTCTCACTGAACTGCCATCAGTAACTCCTAATCACTCCGCAGTCTCTTAGCTGTCAAAGTATCCTTATGTGGCCAAGGACTGCTGTAATCTGTCTGTATTGACCCCTTCAAAGGTAATTAATCATTGTGCGAAAAGACTAAAGAGCGTACACAGACCACCCTGAGGTTTGGCATTGCAAGTTCATCTGCTTCCACATGTGAGCTACGGAATAAACAGGATTAACTTCCCAACATTTGAAAAATGTTAAGGTGACTGCATAAAGTAGAGGGAGTATAGCTCAAAAAACCAGAAGATTTTTCAGCCACACATTATGCTGTTTGACTCCAGCCTACCTTACTGCTAGTGCTGCAGAGACCATCTGCAGGTCAGGAAGGTGGGATACCCTCCACCATTTGCAAGATGCAAATAATTAAGAGAAATACCCAACATCTACATTTACTAGAATTCCTTTCTCACATGCATTGCAACTACAATTTAACTATTAACTAAAGAAGTCAAATCTTCAGAGGTTACAGTAATAGCTTAGAAAGGGGTAAAAATTGCTCAAGGGATAATATAATTTGTAAACTTTTGGCATGTGGTTTAGCATAAGATCTCTGTGCCTGAAGAAATAGTATTGGGTTATAATAACAACTTTGAGAACTTCAAGATTATATTCAAAAGCAAATTTAAAGGGAAAGCAATTAGCAGTCATCAGGTTTTAATTATAGAAAAAATTCCTTAAACAATGTTAAACTTAATCAAAACTAGAACTTGTGTTATTTAAACTTTGAGACTACTTAGAGATATTTTGTTTCTGGCTGAAACTGAAGACCTAGACTCTCCATTCACAAAATCATGTGGCAGATGAATATTTCAGACAACAGGATAGAACTTTCTATTAAAAAAAAAGTTATACAGAAAACAGCAAGGGTCAGATATGGCAATTTGAATATGAAACTCTTATCAGAGGAGTGTAAAAGAAGACTAGTATGTCAGGCTGAGGGTTGCACAGCAGAAGTCATCTGCCATCCTCATGCTGTTAATCCCACAACCACGCTTCTGGCATCTTGGTGACAGCTCATGAAGTGTCTCTGTGCAAGAAGACTGCCATGGTCCCCTCCCCTCTGCAGGGGATATTCAGGCCATGCCAGGCCTTCCAGCACTCAAGTTTTCACTTGTGCCTCAAATAGGAGGAGGTAACTCTGTTAATAACTGTTCCTTTTCCATTCTGCCAAGCTACAATTAAAAAGTCCTTCTGAAATTACACCACTCAAAAGGATCCTTATCCTTCCTGGCTTTACCAGTAACCTCTTCTAGGATCCTGCTTACTTGTTATGAACACAGCTTGATTGATAGCTTTGGATTAAATCCTTGGGGAGAGAATGGGAAACTATTCATCTGCTCATTGTCAACTGTAGCTTCCCAGCTCCCTCTCTGACTGGGGAAGAAGCAGACATGGGAATTCATAAAAAGAAAATGTCAGGAACAGGTGAGAGATTGCAGGAGAAGAGAAGGCATGTTGTTAGGACAGTTGTTTTGTATACTTTCCAGAAGATGTATCACTATCACAGTTATTAAGGACTATGAGCTAAATAGAATTTGTTGGATTTTATGTCATCTAGTTTTTTTACTCTTCTCTCAGCACCATTCTATCTACCTTTTTTTTTTTTTTTAATACCACAGGGTAAGGGTGCACATTAACAATTATAGCTGCTCCACCAATAGGTAGTAATTTATTTATAGGTCAAAGTCGTATGTTTCAAATAAATTGATTTATTCTTTCTTATACCAATCATACACATACATCACAGGTGTTGACCTCTATTTTATCAACAAAACAAACCACTTTTGCTTAGAACTTACCTCTCCAGAGTTTCATATCATTGCAGAAAGTGGTCTATGCAAAGCTTGAAATATCTAACGCTTATAGGTTTTCACCTATAGTTTTGATTCTGTTTTTATTTAATTTCCCCTGCTTTAGTGCTGTTAAGGTTCAGCTTGACATATAGCCACGTGAAAGACCCAAAGACAAAAAATGCACCAGTGACATTAGTGTTCTTCAATGTTTGCCATCACATAACAAAAATCAGTGTATATCCTTGATCCTTACAAATGGCTGAGGATTTCTCAAAAGGTTTTAGTTCCCACTGATTTTGAAAAGATAAACATTTAGTCTCAAGAAAATCAACACCTTGAAATGCTCACAAGCATCATGAGTGTTCATGACATTCATAATACTAGGAATGATAATAATGACAATATATCCATCTCCCTTTCCACCTTTTTGATGAGTTAGTACTACAGGTAAAAATACAGAACACAGTATCTTCAGTGAAAATTACTGAAGATTTGCCAAAATAAATAATATCTTGGACTCAGAATCTTAGGTACATTGGCCACAACCTCTAGGACAGAACCACCCTTCTTCATAACAAACCAAGCATGGAACAGTATTATGTCATTATTAAAAGTTTCTACTGAACCAAAACCTTAAAATATCTGAGGGGTCTCCCTGCTCCAGGCACTCTACAAAACAAAACGCTTCAGATAAAAAGCAGGCTCTGTTCAAATGTGTTCAGCATAACGTGACTATGACTGGGACCACTGACAACATTTTTTTGTTTGCTTCCTCTTTCTATTTTTCCTTATTCCCTGTTGTCCTTTAGGGAACAGAAAGGGGAAACATCTCAATGACCCTTGCAATTTTACTGCTCATGTGTTTAATATGATCTTCTCAAAAAGTCCTACCTGCTGTATGCCACCTGCTGCAAAAATGATAGGTTACTTTAAAGATCTTGCACTTGAAAAAAGGAAAAAAGGAAAACATCTCCCCTAAATTTCCATTTTTCTTTCCCTCAAATTACTATCAAAAATATTTTTTTTATCCCTCTTTATTATCCACAAACATGATTGTTTTCAATACTTCGAGTACTCTCACGGCGTTTAGAAAGCAGTACAACCCTTGCCACAGTGTCTGTGTATTTATGAAGGAAGAGACAGGCAGGTTGTGCTCTGCAGCACACCCCAGGTTTGGGCAGCTCAGTGACCTCATTCATGGCTATAGACATGGCAAAGGTGCACCAAAGCTACTTCTGGTTTCCACTCTAAAGGTTTCTCTGCATGGGTGAAAGGGAGAGATGGCAGAGCCCAGATATTGTTCCAGTTTCGATGGCAGATACCATAGCATTATGTGCTACTCTCACCACCCTCTATTTGTATCCATCTTTTTCCCAAAAGATGTGAAGACAACTATGAACACGGGGGACTTTCTGACAGGGACTCAAGTTCAGCAGTGCAATTCTTGAAGTGTTTCAAGACATTTTTTTATCTTCGATTTTCTTATCCTGAGAGATCAAAAGGGCTGGAAATGAGAAGAAAATCTTTTCCAGCTACAACAGAATTAGGTATCTGTTCCTGTCAGAGAGATAATAAAAGTACTTTTAATATTTTAATAGTGTGATTTTGACAGCTGTCTTGGCAATCATGTGGTTTGGAGAATCAGTTCTTACTCCTGTACTTCAGCTTGGGATGAGGCTGGCATTATGAAGCTATATCGTATGAAGCTTTCAGCATTCAGAGTTCTTTAAACTGCAGGTGATACACAAAGAAAAAACAACACTGAAAAAAAGTATTTAATAGTGCTTACACAGTGACCTCTATCGTGGTCAACATCAACTATGTTACCTCTTAAGTTATCCATATGCAAAAAAAGTTGGTGAAATGCATCAATGACCACCTGAATATGCCATAAATGTTCTTTAGAAAAATCAAAGCTGTATCAGCAGGTTATATATCTAGTACAGAAAGTTAACTCCTCTCAATTCAGCCTCTGACAGCCTTGTTCTGGAAGCATATTAAAAAAGTTCTGTAATATATTTACTTTTTTTGATTAAAAATACAGAACCGAACATTTGAATTTTTTTATCAGCTGATAAGAAATTTCATCAACAATCCGATGAGTATATATTCTCAAATTCCCATGAATGCAATATGTGCCCCCAAGATCTATGCTGTCTGAAAATCAAATCACTGGACTGACTCTTCATAATTTCTCCAGTTAAAGACATTTAAAGTCTGCCTTTGCACCTGCAAAATTCAGCAAGTCCATGTCCCCTTGGCTCATCACAAATTTAGTTGGACAAATATCTTCTTAACTCAGAAAATTCTGTTTCCTTCCTTTATAGTACAAGTTACTACCAACGTTTAAAGTTGTTTTCTCTACTTTTATTTCTGCACCTTCTTTCATCTGCACTTATGTAATGCATCTCACTTGCATGTAAGGATAAAAAAAAAAAACATTACTGTTGGACTCGATGATCTTAGAGGTGTTTGCCAACCTCAATGATTCTATGATTCTATAATGAGGATCTACCTTTCTCCATGTCTCTTCCAGATTGTGTCAAAGCCAAAAACGAGCCAGTTTCAGATGGGTGCAATTTGTTTCAGCCCAATATCAAGAAAGAATTTCCATTCTTCAAAGATCGTGCCATCTCTCATGCTTCCATCTGCTCACAAGCAAAGAAGTGTATGAGAGCAGAGACTGCATCTTCCATTTTTTATATACACACCCTCCCCTTGGCACTTAATAACAAACACAAATTAATTTTTAAAATTATCCCTTTCACGGATCATAAACAATTTTGCAAGTCAGTGTCTCAAGGAGAACATCAGTACCCACTGCTGGCAAAGTCATAGCTGGCCATACTGGCTTCAGACTCACTAGTATGAGACTGTCTTACACCAGCTAGAAACACATCTTTACAAGCCCAAGGACACAAGTCACCTTGCAGCTCGTATAAATCACCTCTAATGAGATGCAAAAGCAAGATGAGGATTAAAAAAACACAAATTTTCAAAAAGACTAAAAGGATTAGGTCAAACATTCATTTCAAAATAAATTCAGTGACTTCAAAGTAACTGTACAGAATCTGAAAAACAGAGGGATTAACTTCTTTGTAAACAATTCTCTGTCAATATTCATTGGAATCGAAATGAAGCTCCTACAATCAAATTCTCTGTCCAGAATTTAATAGACAATCTCAAAATCCTCCAGAAAATATTACTGATATCTCCAGAGTACTTACCCAGAACACCCAGATGAGGGTGTCATCTTGGGTTTTTACTTTAAGGGCAAGAATGTTAGTGCCTTCAAGAAAATAGGACAATTAAGCTTAAGGAAAAGTAATTAAGTTTGATCACCTTTTTGAGACTGTTTAGGTTTTTTTTTTCCCCTAATATTATTCTAAACAGCACTTGAAAAATGCCTGAAAGCTTTTAAAATTCTCATATGTGGCAGACCTTCCTTGCTAGGAGCATTACTTGCCATTTTTTGTTCCTTGTTAATTACTTTCCTACCAAGATCATAAGAACCCAAATACTTATGTTCTCAGCATTTTACTTTGTGCCATTAGAGTTTCATTAAATAAACTCAGGTGATTGCAGCATTTCAGCCTGATATGACTACAAAGAGAATTAAAAGAAAACTCAAAGACTTAAAAAAATCTTTCTAACATTCAGGTGAAAAGGCATAGGTCATCAGATAAGGGAATTAGTTTGTTCTTTTTATTTTACAATTGAAATAACTCTTCATCACTAGGCAAAAAATTACTTTATACAAGCCTGTCCTCCTTCCTCCTCACCTTTTCAAGAAACAAATCACACAGACACCATTACAGGCAGTGTAATTATCCATAATATACTTGCATTTTAACAGATCACACTCCTGCCCAGTGCTGTTATTTCCACTGAATTTACACCATATGTAGACAGACAAATTGAGCAACAGGCAAATAAATAAAAACATAAATGTATGCACAACGGACAAATAAATAATACCATAAATGTAAACATAATGGACATGTTCCACTAGCTCCTATGTCATTGTGCATGCAAACCCATGCACAAATACAGGCTGGGAGGAGAATGGATTGAGAGCAGCCCTGAGGAGAGGGACGCGGGAGTGTTGGTGGATGAGAAGCTCAACATGACCCAGCAATGTGAACGTGCAGCCCAGAAGGCCAACCGTATCCTGGGCTGCATCAAAAGAAGCATGGCCAGCAGGTCGAAGGAGGTGATTCTGCCCCTTTGCTCTCATGAGACCCCACCTGGAGTGTTGTGTCCAGCTCTGGAGTCCTCAACATAAAAAGGACATGGACCTGTTGGAATGAGTCCAGAGGATGGCCATGAAGATGATCAGAGAATTAGAGCATCTCTGCTATGAGGATAGGCTGAGACAGTTGGGATTGTTCAGCCTGGAGAAGAGAAGGTTCTGGGGAGATCTTACAGCAGCCTTCCAGTAACTGAAGGAGGCCTACAAGAAAACTTGAGAGGGACTTTTTACAGGGGCACATAGTGATAGGACAAGGGGTAATGGTTTCAAACTGGAAGAAGGTAAATTTAGATTAGATCTCAGGAAGAAATTTTTCACTCTGACAGTGGTGAGGCACTGGAACAGGTTGCCCAGGGAAGTTGTTGAGGCCCCATCCCTGGAAATGTTCAAGGCCAGGCTGGATGAGGCTTTGAGCAGTCTGGTCGAGTAGGAGGTCTCCTTGCCCATGGCAGGGGGACTGGAACTAGATCTTTAAGGTCCCTTCCAACCCAAACCATTCTGTGATTCTATCATTTGTTTGGGGAAGCAGTTTTTCTGGCTTGTTGCACAGTAGTTAGATCACTTCCAGTATTTCTGGAAATAAAAGGCAAACCAAATATACATGTTCAAGGCCTTTAAAATTGTGAAGAACATTGATCTGAGTCTGCAGACCTAATTCACAGCATCACAAGTATCACGGGATGCTGTCAGCAGGATTTCAAGAGGGTGGGAGGATTGTTTTGACTTTGAGACCTTCTTCCTGATTGTTTTGAATTATGAAAAAAATCATTAAATTTGGTGATTACATTTTTATTTTTGATACTTCTCCTTCCTTAATTGCAACATCATGTTATGGGTATATAGATCCCACTCAAGGCCAGAATTTATCATTTATAAATCTATGATTTAGTTGTAGGCAGGCTGATAAGATATTGCAGTAGGAGATAGTCAGTTATCTTAGAGCATAAACAGTACTCATTCAGGGTGGGCAAAGGGGGAGAGAAAAAAAATATAAAAAGAGGGTCCAGTACCTGCACTATCAAAGGCAACAGAATAACTTCCCAATAAGTAGACTGTGCAATTTGGTAATCTCCACAGAGGAAATGACCCAGTACATAAAAAACTTCAAATTTCTGTCCCAGTCCTTCATAGTCACACATTCATCAGATAATTTTACTGTCTCTTGATCCACCTACTCTATTCAGATTTCCATTTCATTATTATGAAAGTGCTTATCCTCTGTTACTCCTGGTTCAGGCGCTCACCAGCCCAGGTTTATTTTTTCCTGTTTCTATGAGTTTCTACAGTTAGTAGAAAACTATTCTGACTGAAGGGCACATATAACTCAGTTAATTACTTCATACTACAGTATGTTGCCACTTAGAACTGATCTGTTTCTTTTCATTGTAACAGCATGGAAGTAAATAAGCAATTTTCACACATATTACAAAAAATAAGCATGTCAGAGCTTAATTCATATTCTTGTGACTATTAGTCTAGAGTGCCTGGATAAAATATACCTTCCCTTATAGACACCATTCAATTAGTCCACTCATTTAAGTGTGAAATATATCTGAAATGTGGCTTACTTGACGTATGGGGAAAAAATAACTAAATAGAATAAGATAAGGGAAGAAAGGTTGAAATAGTCTACTTGGATGAAAATAACAGGTAAGAGGGACCCAAAACAATGTCTTTGTTCATTATTTCAGGTCGTATCAATCGTAAAAGAGCTATAAGCATATTACATTACTCCAAAAAGCGTATTTTCTATGCCTTGTTTATTAATTGGACAGAAAAACCAGGCTGGAAAAATGAAATTGATTTTATTCACTTAGAGTTTCATACTCCATTGCACAACCACCACCTAGCAAATACTTCATTAAGAGAGATAATGACTTTAATGAAGATTAAGTATAATTTAAAATTCACATTCGTCTTTATCTACCTAATGCAAGTCTGAGTTAAACTTGAAATGGGGGTTCTTCAGTGAGATCTTGCCTTCCAATCAGAGTCCCAATCTGGTTGCCTTTGGTTTCTTGTTTTCTTCCTCCTCTTTTATACCTCATCCATCAGTGCCTTTCACATTGGACTCAAAATAAAAATTTCCACTGTTCATTTAATACAGCTTTTCTGATGCTTATTGACACATGCAGAATATTTGGTAATCAAAATCAGAAGAGAAGTGCTGCACAAGGTTTCTAGGCATGCAGCTGTTTAGAAAAACGCCCTCCAGATCATTGCTAAGGTAGATCTGCTAATAGGAACATATGTGGTCTTCCCTATTTCCAGTTTTTTCCACAGTTTTGCACATGCAGTAACTGCTGAACAAAAAACAGATTAAGAAGAAATGAGATTTAAGTACTAATCAGAAAAAGAGAGTAAAAACAATTATAGAGATGTTTTAATCATTCAGATAAGCATTAGACACAGGTACTAGGGTGAAACATAAAGAAAGCTGAATATGTTAAGGCAGGAAAATGTGCACTTGAGATATGCAGACACCTTTGGAGTAGTATTCATAAAATCAAAATTGATAACTTCATTGAAAGCAATCTCACGTCCAATTAAACAGATGCTGAAAAACACCTCTGTTATATTTCTGTATCAGTTTTACTTCTTGTCTTTCTATATACTAGTAGCAGAGTTCTTGAAGGAACTTTAACTTTTTTCTTCTTCTGCACTAAAATCGTTCTAACTTCTCAGTTTGCACCAAAAGTCCTTTCCTCCAGTAAA
The DNA here is from genome assembly GCA_008921705.1 of Burhinus oedicnemus. Taxonomy (NCBI): domain Eukaryota; kingdom Metazoa; phylum Chordata; class Aves; order Charadriiformes; family Burhinidae; genus Burhinus; species Burhinus oedicnemus. The sequence continues at coordinate 1,350,039 of VFFE01007096.1, forward strand.
TCGATGCAATAATGCCTTCCCCCAAAAGACCACCAATACCCAGGTGAGTGAAGCTGTACACTTTTAAAAGGAGTTAGCCCAACCTTCCCTGATATACAGGGAAGATAAGGACTTGTCCTGATTTGAGGTACCTCAAACAAGGATATGACTCCTATGTTTGCATTCCTATATAAAATGCAAAATTTTATTGTGATACAACAGATAAGACATTTGTGCAACAGCATTATTTTGGAATATAGTAACGAGTAAGTAGGGCTTCATTACTGAAGGTGTTAGTAACTAAGACCAGCTAATAACAGAAAATTTGGGAGAAACACATCACATAGTGAGTGCCAAGTTATATTGATAATCTGTGACAAATCCCCACAATTAATTTATTAATTTTTTTTAAGCTTCCACACTGGTGTCCGAGCCACCAGATCATCTTTCTATTTAAATTCCATATTTTTTGCACCAGTACATGAATCTCAACCTGAATTTAGGCTTAACAACTGCCTAATTAGTCAGTATGGGAGACCGCTACATACACATTCCCAGGCACCTAATTTCTGCTTTTAACCTACTGTATTTTACAGATGGCAGGTCACTGTTCACATCAGCATTAGGTCAGGTTTTCCTTTCACTGATCCACAAAAAACAAATGATGGAAGATCTGGAGGGTACTTCTCAAGCTCTGTGCTCACTGACAATTTTTGGAATCATTATAGTTAAGACATCTGATTAAGAAAAGAGCTGATGAAATTTGAGGGCTTGCCTTTGAGACTGGCAGTTTGCCCAGTAGAAACTAGACAGGGGCAATGAATTAGATTTTTATTTGCATCAATAATGAAGAAGTGAAAGACTCTATATATTGTATTGTTTATCTTCCAGAACAGAAATATACTTTACACCAATTGTCTTCATTACTTCTTCCCCTCTTCTTATGCCTTTCAGCTATTCATAATTTTTTTTTTCGTTCTATCACATGGTGTCTTCTAAGCTTCTTTAGTAATCAATAACTTACATCCAAATTAAATGCTTCAGAAGTAAAGTATAATGATATTAGGGAACACTTCCTGAAATTAAGCTTCCCCTTTAATGGAGAGTTGCACTTCTTTTCTTTATATGACCTTCCTTAAGCGTTATGCTGATGGAACTGCAGCTAGTGAATGTGAGATTCCCAGAACTTGGGAAATTTGGCTTCTCACCCTGTTGAAGCCGTTGTCAAACTGTGATTACTCAACAAAAAGTGCTTTAGAGAGGAACAGAGAGAGAGGGATGTGGCACCGTTCTTCCTTCAGCAGCACCCACCATGGTTATGCTTTTTGTATTGCATGACAAGTCATGCAGCTCTATAGCTGTGCAGAAGGTCTCATGCACACAAACAGGCAATTTCACAAGGCAATTTCTCTGAAAATCAGTTTCCCCAAATGCAAAATGGAGATAATAATACATAACTACCCTAGAAAAAACACAACAAAATGTCAAAAAGACAGATGCAGCAATAATGCAATGCAATTATCACTATAAATTAAGCTGTTACAAACCATGAACACACTTTTTTTTCACCTAAACCTTTATTTCCTCAATTATATTCTGTTCTTTTGTAATGCATTCCCTGCCACTAAATGTAAGATTTAGCATTTAATATTAATAGTGATTAATAGTTTGCATTTATGTGGGTTGAATGAGTTATTTCTACTATTACAGTTCTTGGGAATACATCTTTCTGCTCTTTCCAGACATGCAGCCTCTTCAAGGTGAGCCAGCACCATGAATAACTTATTTCCAAATGCTTTGCACTATAAGAATGCTAATTCTTTTCTCTGCAGAACAGATTATTTTAATAGGCAGAACAACTTCAATATGAACCTTTTAATTGCCTCCAAAATGCTGATTATCTTCCCATGTCACTTCATGCAGAATGCAAAGATAGTAAGAAAACCACCAACAGAAGACAATATTGAGCACTGAAAAACAAAGAACCATAAGCTGTCACTTAAGATTTACTTATCATGTTCCCATTTGAAGTCAATTTGTGTACTCAAGAACCTACACTCAAGAAATCATGCTTGGACCCATCATCATATGAAAAAATCTTCATCAATTGTTTTTTTTTGTTTGTTTGTTTCTTTTATCCAGCTGCTCCAAAATCTCTAAAACAACTGTCAAAAAAAAAAATTATTTGTTATTTCAGAAAGACACAAAATGCAGTCCCTGAATCTATACCAATCTCTTGTGACAGCTTCTTGGTCCTGGGAATACGTTAGCTGAAAGTGTATTAAACCACCTAGTCAACCCTCCCTCTCACAACTACCTCTCAGAAGAATGCAATACCTATGACCACTAACAAGAAACTACAGCTTCCAAAAGATTAGCTACAGGCAGATACTCAGCTTTGAAATCTCTACCAGTTGCCAGCAAGGTCTAAGAACCATGGTCTGTCATCAGTAAATGGGAAAAAAACAACAAAAAACCTAACCAATACAGCAACTCTTCACAGGCTAAACCTGGAAGATCAATATTTAGGCTGCCTCTTTACATCTTCTCTGTGTTTTAATACATCTTCTCATGCATGCTTGTAGCTACCTTAAATCCTGCCTGTTTACTTTCTGGAGGTATTGTGTGTTACACTTTTAACAAAATAGTAGGTGAGGAAGCAGAGAAGAAGGAGTAAAGACAGAACTTGAATGCCAATATTGGGGAATTAGCACACATTTGTGCTTAAATATGACAGCTTTAACGCACAATGCATTGGACGGAGTCCTACTGCCGTAAGCAGTTCTACAGGGAGTCTGCAAAGGCGCAACATGAGCCGATTCCTTACATTCACTTGCGCTGGCACCGATCCCGTGAGCCTCAGCATGGGGCCCCTCAGCCCGGCCTGGGCTCCATCCCCAGCCCAGCTCTGCTGCCCAAAGGTGGCCCTGGAGCACTCGCCTCCCATGACCAGTTGATTGCCACAAGACAACACTGCAGCATTTCTTGTCTCATCACTGAGGAAAATGTTACTCCAGAGTCCTTCTGTCTCTGACATTTCTGCATCCAGCCAGTTCAACCCCTTCTGCTGCTGGGACTTCTTGCCCCCATGCCCAGTCATTCCTTGGTCACAAATTGCCAATGCTGAGCAGCTACACTCTGAATTTCCCCTTTAGCAGCTATAACATATTCCAGGAAACAAATCATGACAGGTTGAATTACAATGCAAATATTTCATTGTATGTTTGGGAAGCGCAGGAGAAGACAAGAGAGTAGAAGAAAAGGAGCCAGAACACAAACATTATGGATTCTTTCCTTCAAGTGGTACAAAGCGGTTTTATGTTTGGAAGGAATGGATGAGTAAGTTTGTTCACAGGGTCACAATGTTTCCTGTTACTCCTCAGAAAACTTCAGTATACAGTTGTTTATTCAGTCGCTTTCTCCTTCCATTTTTGTTGCATCAAGACTCTAGGTGTACTTTTTATCTTCCCTTAAAAAACAATCTAAGTGTCTCCAGGGGCACTACTGTCTCTCTCCAACCTGATCACATCATTCGAAAGATATGCTAAATTTTGCATGGTTATATTAGAGACTGGTATTTTTCCAGTTATTATCTAGACACTCGTTATTTTGCACAAAATTCATGTCAGCATTCATTAGGTGGGAATAATTAGTGATATATTCCCTCTCCCTCATGCTGCTTGGGGAAGCTGGGTTAAGCAGACCACACTATGTCTAATACAACGTTGATCATAAATGCAGCTAAAAATAGAAATAGGTAGACAAAGGATCTTTCTGTCCCACAGTTAGAGGGAAAATGTATAAATAAATCACTGCTTTTCAGTTATACAACTGTAGGTTTATAGCTATAAGCATACACATAAATAGTTTTTATCTAGGATATATAACATAACTGCTCCTTCTTTTAAGGAATGGATTGGCATACTTAGAAAGCAAGACAAAGTCAGTATGAGTGAAAATACAGCATGCAAGAACACAAAAGAGATCCCACAAGGATCCTACAAGTAGTTGCTTGCAATAAAGAAAGAAGGTTTTTGTTGTTTTTATTTTGTTTATATCTGAATCTCTAACCACTGGTTGTGTTGCTGGTATGTAATCAAGATGGAAATACAGAGAAATAAAGTGAAACTAGCCATTAGTTCCAGTTGCATGAGGTTTACTGCATCTCAGCTACCTGCAGAAACCAGTACTACACACGGATGTGTTCAGCGGCACGTGCCTGAGGCTGCTCTATACCTACACATTTAATAATTTAGTAAGCTAACTACCACGGTACATTTATCCTTAAATGGCAGCACCAGCACATTTAGTCTTCTAAAACAACAAACCTGGGTTTTTTAATTCTCTTATTTGTAAACAGAGTATTCTTTCTAACATAAAAGCAAGCCTGAGTTTTGCCTTGGTAGATCTCTTGTGAAAGCTCACAGAACCACTCTTGGGCCAGATTTGAAAATAAAATATAGGCTGTGTCAGGAAGTGAAGTGCCATTTTTAATGGTATAATAAAACAATATTTCAAGAAGCAACACTGAACAGGCAATAAACAAGTTCAGGACCAAGTATGAATTTTTTAATATATAAGCAAAGCTTTCTGGTGAACTGTTGCACAGAGCACTCTACTTATGACATGAAAAGAAGCTAGGATGCTCCTCATGTTACCTAAATATCCTACGTGATGACAATCTCACCCCTATACGCACAAAAATAAAAAGATTAGCTAGTGAAAAAGTAAAATGAAACAAATAAAAGGTTTTATACAGACTATGGTTGTTATTTTTGATAGAACGATATTAATTTCATTGAAAATATTAATTTCAGTTTTAAAAAATGAGACTTTTTCATTTGGTTAATACAAAAATACTTCTTTTTGACTAAGTTATGTTTCCTTTGACTTTATATAAATTACATATACCAAAATAATGTGTTTGCCAAAATGACACATTTTTGGAATCACCAATCCAAAATAATGTGACATTTCCAAGACCAAACGTGGAATTTGTGCAGAGCAATAAATTAAAAAATCATTAATTTTACATAGACATCAAAATGCGTTTTGAAACGTGTGGTTTTTTCATGTCAAGAAATTCTCTCGGACATAAGAATTACCACGCTGTACAAATGGTGTTCACTACCCAGTTTAGTGTCCTGTCTTGACAGCAGCTACACTACCTTCTTCAAAGAAAGCTTTAACATATATAGGCAAATATTTAAGGAACTGGGTCTCATATTTTCTCCTCCTGATCTTCAACTTGTTTATTATCTATTTCTGTTTCAGCATTTCCCAAAGAAAAAAATAAATAACAGTACAAATAGTATATTTGAGTAATTCCTTTCACTGTATCTTTTCCTAGAAGTTTGTATTTTTTGACATTTTAAATAGTTGTCTTCCATCTACAGATGGGGCCAGCGGGGGAGGGAGTGGGGGGAAGATGCAGTTATTTAGGCATTTAATTTCCTTTACCAGCCAATAAAGTGGATGTGAATCAAAGATACTTGTGGTATAGGTCCAGTAAGGATTATGAATTTGGGGATGTTTTTCCTGTAATCCAAAGAGGTCAGGCAAAAAAGCAATCTGACTCGACCTCCTTCTGAGCAACAAGAACAAATACCATTAAGCTGCTGTTTAATATTGATCCAATTTTATTTACAAAGGGTTAGAAATAAGAGAAAAGGCAGGGCTTCAAAAATGCTATGGAACAGAATGATATTAAAGTGATGGGGGGAAAAACAGTCTGAATTCTTATTTTAACATAAATACAAATTTGGTCATGGTTGTGAGTGAATGAATTCCTTTGGGAAATATACAAATACGCTGAATGCGGCGATTAGAGTCAGAAATATAGCACAGGACAAACTGTTGCAAGACTTCAGCTTCCACGTAGGTAAGGAACTGACTGGAGGCATTTTTAATGAAAACTTGAAAAAAATTAGTCTTTTAGTCCTCTGTAACATCTGAGCTTTAACTACAGGTGCAGAAGGTTGAAAATGTAGCTATATAACTTTTTGATGCAGATTGGGAATTTCAAGGAAGCTTAAGTTATGTTCCCACATCTAAATCTTCCATGATCTTTTGAAAACCCAACTGGAAAACAAATGCAAAGTCACAGGTAAACTATACCTCTGCTGTGCCCTGCTTTTGGAGGAAAAGAGATACGGAACAATGGCAATATCCGACATCCTCATGAATTTTTAATGGACAAAGAGAAGAAATTCAAAATACATGTCAGTCATCTCTCATCTTAAGGGTACAGCATTTCCACCACTTCATAATTTACTGTAAACACATTTCTTTCTTGCTAACAACTTAAAATGATCTGAAGAGATACAATTAGAATAGCTGACTTTAATAAATAATCACTTTTTAAAAAATAGCTCTAAAATGTTGATCTTATAAAGGTGAGAGTCACAAAGTATAATTGACTGAAGACAAGGCTGTTGTACCGGGAGACTGACATCCAGGTTCCCAAAATACTGTTATTCTTTTCTGATAAGAAAATAGCCACAATATATTATTCGGTGAACTCAGCAACTAATGGAGAGCTCAGCAGCGAAAATCCTAAAGACTTCTTCAGAAAAATTAAAAAGTCTGTGTATGAAGTTTTAAGGATCTGAGTTCAGATTCAATTTAGGCCTTGTCTTCCAGTCTTGCAGTCAATCACCCTTTGCTTATCTACACCAGCAGGAGATACCACAGGTCTCATTACAAATAAGTTTTTCATGATGTTTTTATGCAGAACAGAAAGGCATAGTGAAAGGCCACAAAAACTTCAAGTTGGAAGTCTTGCAGCTAGCTCCCCATTAATCTGAAGAAGTCTATTCTGGACATTCCCCCCTGTTGCTTTCAACCCCTTAGTAAGTTACAAACATTTCACGGAATCACGGAATTTTCAGAGTTGGAAGGGACCTCTAGAGATCATCTAGTCCAACTCCCCTGCTGACGCAGGAATGCCTAGAGCACATTATTAATTTCTTTCACTTTTTATGTTTATTAAAGTATACAACCCTTCCAAATTAGCTTCAGACCATTTTCCAAGAAAAAAACTGTATATGTTTTTTTAATATGTGACCACACAATCTCCATGGAGCTAGAGCAAAGAAGGCCCACACCACATTTCGTCAGCTTAAGTTTAAATATTTTATACAATGGATGCTGAACATAAAACAATAGGTACAAGTTCCAGTTAAGTCAATTTTAAAATTTTAAGGAAAAGTATGTTATTAAATGTTCTGTTTGCTCTATAATTGAATATGCAAATTGGAGATATCCTTTACTGAATAAAAAGCACACGGATGGTTGAAATTTTATATCAACAATTTTAATCTTTACTGGATTTGTTTAAGACAATCCAGTTATTTGCTTTCAATAGCATTTTACAGTAAGAAGACAAAATTCTGCCCAACTTTGAACCAACAGAGTCAGGCTACAGGCTTGCTCCACTGATTGTGCATTTCCTACATAATTAAAAGTCATCATCTAGTCTAACTGTTAACCTAGCACTAACACAATTTTATATCAGGCTAACTATTTAAAGGTATCATTAATTGAGGACTACCATTTTCCTGGTTATGCTTTCCAATATGATGTTTATTATAGGTCTGACTTGCTGATTTGCACTAAAGCAGAAAACATTTATTTTTAGGCGATGCTGCAAATCAAGTGAACACACCAAAGATGGCTAGAAATAAGAAGCTGATTCATCTGTCAGGAAGAGGACACTGCTTTAATAATAGAATGAATAAATGATATGCACAAACTTTATAAAAGTATTTATCAGAGGTGAGGCTTGACACAACCTTGTAAATAACAAACGTTATTGCCTTGTGTTTCTCAGCAAGTTGCCATATTAGAAGGTGACATAATAAGGAGTCAAAGACCAAGGTGTTTCCATCTTTTACAAGGACTACCTATCAATGTCTTACAGGGAGTAATAAATATATTTATAAACATGCTGGAGCTATATAATTTACAACTTATTTAGAGCACAGAGAAGTTAAGAGGTAACAGCCACCTCTGCAAATGTATCATATTCTATTTTGAAACAGCATGTATATGGCTGTATATGGCCAAGATACTTTCAAGAAAACATTAATAATGAAAACTCTAACCTTCAAAAAAATCAATGTACTTGCAGCAGTGTCTGAATGTCTCAAATTTTGTCAAAAAATTATGAGTTACCATATTATTATACATGCTGTCTCTTTGCCAACATATTAACAAGTCTCTAAGGTCTAGCTCTGAGGAACTAAGTTTTTAATGACAATTACTGCAGTAAGGTTTTAACAGTTTAACAACATACAGTGTTATTGTAGCCTTGTTGACAGCAATAAAGAATATGATAACGGATTCAACAGAGCCAAAATTTTATCAGAAGTCCTATTGCTACTAATTTCCAGTACTGCCTGAGAGAAACAATTTAATTTTCTGTAAAACAACTCTCCCCTATTAGTGAACCTTTACTGTACTGTAAGGGCACCAGAATGCTTATGCTATAAACTGCTCCAAAATCTTTGGAGGACAACAAACATATCTATGGACTTACCCATAATACCCTATCTATGTGTCGGCTTTATTTATCTGGCAGGTAACTGCAAGAATATCAGGCCCAAACCTGGTGCCTGACCGTGCAGAACTTTGTGAAAGGTCATTCATATGTAAATTGGTATATAAATCCAGCATTGAACCATCACTAGACCAAACATTTTTGTCTCAGTTTGGATTCCCCTTCATTTACTACAGTACAGCACAATTGGAATTGAAGGCTTTAAAAGTCAGCTGCTACTTCTGAGTAACTGAGAGTATCAGTCCCTGAACACGCTGGTCTAAATAGAGCACATGAATATATTATGAATCATACCACCAAAAGGCATGAGGTTTATACATGGTGTCATAGACTTGAAGCTTCAAGCTATCTTGGGAACTCTGTAAAATACACAATACCAAAAATACTATGTAAACATAATAAAATACAGAGAGTGAAGAAGTACATCTTCCTCATATTTTCTTTCTGCAATTCCTGTTTCATTCAAAAAACACATCTTGGTCTTTCCCTCTGTCTTTCTTTCCTTTTTCTTTAAATTTTATGTTTGATTATTCTATGTTTAACATATGTAAATTATTCTGGATCTCATAATGCACAACAAAAATCTGTCTGTGACAGCACAGACAGAATTATACACATGTGCATACCTAGGCATGGCCATTAAACTTTGCAGTTTAAATGCTGTACTGGAGTTTCAGGTAGAAACTGCCATGAGTTTCAGCTGCCCTAATGTATTAAAAAATAAGCTGGTCAAATGTCTTGACCTAGAAGTGCCTTCTTGGCATTGGTAAGTAGGATGAACTGTTGATAGCTTTTCATGCTTCTTGGGACCTACAAAGAGCATTAATTTTCTCATATTGATAATAATTTATTGGCACCATCACAGCTGTGGAAAGGCCCTGCCCAGTTGTAATGTGGATTTCTCCGGCACTCATATGATTCCTGCAATTCAGCTAGATCATTCTGCTGGAGAAAGTTCTCTTAAACCCACCATGGAAAGGACAGACGACTAATAAAAAACAACTAGATATTTTTTAAGTGTGATTTCATCCAGCATGTGCAGGATAGTGCTGGGGAGGAAATGAACAAATACAAACAAATCACACAGGTGAACAAAAGTGATTTGTTAGCTAGTAGCTTGCTCCCAAGATAAACAGACTGGATCATGAAAATCAAACCTCGAAGTGAACATCTCTTCTCCCCTGGAAATCTGGCTGAGAAGGAGCCAAGCATTTTCTTTTCTCCCTGCTTTAAAACTCTTACTACTAGAAAAGTTATTACAAAAGAGGACAAAAGAATTATCCTTTTGGGTAAGCTGGGTCAAATGCAGGACGTGGTTATGTATTGTAAGGAACTAATAATATATTTTACCCTCCTCCAAAATAGTTCTAGGTCTATCCAAGCTAATGTAGTGGACTGTCATGAAAAATTAGGTAAAAATATCAGCAGAGAAACAATACTAGGTATGGGTATAATTATCTTTGACTACAGAAGTTTTGAGAAGTCAGAGCTGACAAAACTTACGCATTCTTTTTTCTGTTACCAACTGGAAAAACAGCTAGAGGTGGAAAATGTGAAAATAAGAAAAGGAAACAGGCAAGAAAACTGTAATCATTCTATTGCATTTCAAAACAGAAAAGAATGGGAGAAAAATTATTGAAATATAGTATCTGCTTGAATTAAATTGTCCATTCCAAACCAAAAACTGATTTAATTCTAAATTCAGGAAAAAATTACCAAGGGAAAAAAACGAAGAAGAAAAAACTTTTTGAAAGGAAAAAAGGAGACACTTCACTGCTGAAGACAGGGATTGAGCCTAAGCTTTTAGATTCAGTCTTCACAAAGGAAGTTACTCTTTTCCCAGCTGTTCCTTCTAATGTAGGGTAAAATGCTATGAATGATCTAAAGAATATATAACTTAAGAAATACCTGAATGATCTCTGAGCACCTACTTGAATAAAGCACCTTGTTAGGTGTAGTATATATGCCTTTTAAGGGCATTAAGAGTCTCTCCTAAACAAGTAAATTTAATTCAAATTCTGGCTGTTGGTAGATTCAAAACCAGGAAAAGGAGATGTCCCTGAGGATGGCATGCAATGGATTCCTTCACTGCAAGATGTTTTGAAGACTAAAGCTTATACTAGTTAAAAATAACAGGACAAATTAATGGAAAGAAGTCTCCAGCATGCTTCTAAGTATAAAACACCATTTCTGGCTCAGTAATGCCCAGACCTGAGTACTCTTAGTAGCTGGAGGAAAGCATCTGTGTGTTCTTTCTTTGCCCTTATCATTGTAAAAGTTTGATGTAATGAGCAAGAGCATATTCCCAATTTAATGCAAACAGCTTGTTCTCATACATTGAATTAAAAATGTTCACAGTGACCAGTGCCTCACAGGGGCAAAAGAGCGTGAGATCAAAGTCTGGTCACAGTTGTGCTAAATGACTTACGTTTGCTTTTACTTTCAATTACCTCCTTTCCTGCTATACTTACCCAAAATATTAAAATGACCTCCATACCACCCCGATCACTTAGGAGTGGAAAAAAGAAACAGAAAATTACATGGAATTGACCATTACAAAAATTACTTGCAAGGCATTTTCATTTGATACTGTATTTTCCATCATATTATCATTCTTTTTTGTTGACAAGTTTCCTAGATTTTAATCTTGGATTGCAATGTTACTCTATCAGAAAAGGCTTATATTTTCCCAGCAGGTACAGTGGCAGAATGCAGAATCATTTAGGGGGGCAACAGTGGTATTGAAAAATGTACCTTTGCTAGAAAACACATTTAGTTTGGTAGTCTGCTTGGCCATAAATCATCGTGTATGTGCTCAGGGCTCCCAGACAACAGATTGAAATCTCCTTTGCTTCTTTTATTTCAATAGTAACATTTGCATTGCTCTTTTGTGTTGAATCAGCATTTCTAGGACAATCCTGTATTTTCAGTTAAGGGTCTTATAACTCTGGTATTAATATTCAACCTGGACTGAAGTCCAACACACAAATGTGCTGGTTAAAAACTTTACTTTCAACACTTTTGCATGTATATTGTTATGCTAGCTAGTCACGAAAAGTCCAGTCTAGCTGATATTCAAGAATAAGTTGCTTTATTCATACACTAGATACATTTCCAGCCAGGACCGACTTCACAGAAGTATATTTCAAACCTTAAAGTAGAGGAACACTGCAACAGAGAGACCATTTTCTGTATTTTTTTTTTTCCAATAGAAAGAAGAAATTGAATTGTGCTGGTTGGCACTGTTCTCAGTGTAAGCTGCAGAGTCATTAATGGCTTGTAGATATAATCATTACTGCATAAACATTTAATTTCAACAGGACCAGAAAAATAGAGAGTTTACACTGTTGAGAAAACTGGAAGACATAGAAAAGAGATAGAGACATACTCTCTAGTCCTTATTAGTGCATTATACTAACTTGCAATAACCCTATAATAAGCACCATTTTTTCTAAACTTTGTTCATTTGGAATCAATTCTAATTCAGATTTGCTCTTTCAGGGGCTTTATTTCTCCTTTATTAACATAACAAAGAGGCATGTTTTGACAGCCATGATTAACTTTTTGTTGAAAAGGAACAAGGTAAAAAGAACACGTGTGCATGTCTGAGCGTGTGTACAGATTATTAAACACATCTAAACAAACACAGTTCTTATACAGATACAACCATTGGGCGACCCATATGAAACACGTTATCTCTCAAAGCTGATAAACATGACAGTTTTGAAAAGCATTCTTAGCTTATGATCAAAGATCATACAGTAAATCAAATAATAGAAGCATGTTTTGACCCCCTGTGTACTTTCCAACTTTAAAAGTATAGAAAGATGTATTTTCATTGGCATTATCAGACATTAAATCCCCAAGCTAATAACACCATTTCCGCACAGGAAAACACCAGTTCCATTAACTACACAAACTATAATCTGTTCCTACTATTTATTTTTATTATTTTTATTTCTAAACTTCTCAGGCTTTTACAGGCTTTGGCATAGACCTTTACAGAATTTCCCTAATGCCTGTATTGTTTTTCTCTCTCTCAAATGTGCTTGTATCCCATGTCATCTCTGTCCCAGATGTAGACAAATAAACCTATTTGAAGCCTACATTGACTGAAATCAGTGACAAAGTCCTGGATTTCACCCAAGGCTCCAAAGTTTTCAAAGGGAAATACGAGAGACAAAAGAATTCACCTTCAGATTTAAAAAATTTCAGATTTTAAAAAGATTGAAGTAAAACAACACATACAGTTTCAGAAAATGTGCAGGCATAATTCCAGAACAGCAATGAAAATTCACATTTAAGGTATATTTCAGTTTATCTGAATACATGGTGAGTATGTTACAAACTTTTTCATTTTGCAAAAAGCAGAATGAAACAATTTCAGCCTAGACTGAATGAAAATGTTTCATGAAGAGTAGTATGGAAACAACCTCTGTCTGAGCTTTATGAATTCATTAGTGGGTAACTCCTTTTTGCACTATAAATGGAGTTTGGCAGCGACATAAAACCCACATGGGTTCACCTATAGGAAGCCAACAAACTAAAAAACAACATCTTCCAAAATCTGCAGAGTACAAAGGGCCAGTAAATTTTTTCTGCTACTTCTCATTCTGTGGAATCCAGCACCACTCTGTCAAACAATGAAAAGCAAAAAAATAGAGGTCACTCTGCATTGTTATTCAGAGGTATGCACAATAAACAGTATCTGAAAAAGAAACTGAGCATAAAAGATCAGTCTAGAAAACTGAGATAGAGAGGTATTCAAAGAATTTGTTTCTGTAAGAAAACTGAATGAAAGAACTGACATTTAAGATGACAGTTCTTGAAAATCTAAACTTCAGCTAAGACAGGCATTATGAGAATTAGTAGAAAGTAGAGACTGTGTGGGCATTTAACACATTTTCAGGGAAAAAAAGGCCTAAAAAATTCAATTTAAGAGCAACAGGTAATGCAGTCTTCCTGGGAGAAATCCTAAAGATTACCCCAAATAAACAATATCTTTTCTGCTTTGCACAGTACACATGAAAAACAATACTCTACATAATTTATTTAGAAAAGGTACTTCAATGTCTTTTCCTAAAGAAGGGGACCCCTACCATGAACTAATCTGTGGATCTTCAGATTGTAACTGACACCTGGTTACAATCACATCATCAAATATCCTTGCCTGAAGACCTTCATGTTCACATCCAAGAACTTCTTCCTCAGGATTGCTCTGCTGACCATCATCATATACAAGCTTTTCTCGCACGTAGGATTTGAAGAACGGAGAGAGGTAAGGGGCCAGGAAAAGCAAGAAGTCTGGTTAGGAGAGCTTTGTAAGGGGAAACAAAAGAGAGTTTAAAGATCAAATCTTAACGCATCTCTGCAAACAGAAATACCACTGACATTTAGCTCTGCTGACTGGTCCCATTAGGTTTGCCACTTAGACTCACTTCTGCACAATGTATACCGTACCTTAGAGTGCTGCATGGGCAAGAAAAGAGTGAGGAGACTAATGGTAACAAAGGAAATACAGGACAACCAAAAGGGAAAGCCTCCAAAAAAAATCAGAAGATAGAATATCGACAGAAAATTCTCCATCAAAACTTGGCATTAATATTTTTAGTGGATTTTTTGTATTACTTCACACAATCAAGTTCAAAGAGGAATTTTGTTGTTCTTGCAATCCATGCCAGATTTACAGAACCCAGAATCTCAGTATTATAAAAGCATATAATTTATTTTATAATCTTACTATATCACAAATATTTATCTTCTCTACCTTTACACTATCTTAATTTTTTACTAAATGTCCATGCCCTATTATTGCTTCAGGACGTTAAGAATGCATTTCCTTCTAAGCCTGAACTTCTACCATGGAAGCTGGTGTAAATCTTACCATTTGTTTCAATGAGCACAAATTTCAAATTAATTTAAAGAATGACTCAGGGGGCTGCCACACCTTATGCTTTCCAATAGACATTCAATGTACCTCTGGGAGCAAGTCCCAGAGATAAAGATCCTTAAAAGCTACTTAAGCATATAACTCCCCTTGAAATCAATCTTAGGACCAGCTCATTAGTAGATTTAAGCTCTTAAACTGCTAGTAGCTCTTACTTAATTTGTAAGGGGATAGTGCCAGGTCATGGAAAAATTTTAAATAATTAGAGACAATGGGATGTGGAACCATATATGAATATTTAAGCCTATAAATTGATATTTTAAAAAATAAAGTACATTCTTTGAAAATAATTTTAGAGATGTCACCTGTTTGAAACCAATGGAACTAAATCACATGAATAAAGTGAGACTGCAGCTTACACAATTCCTGAATTAGTCTTGCAGGAGTGACTGTTCTCTTTGGAAAAATTAAGCTTTATTTACTTCCAAAAGTATCAAAACCCTGCTAAATTATACTGGCAGGTAATTTGAAGACGAAAAAGTAAATAATTTGTCACTAGTTATTTTGGTTATCTTCATCAACATGTTAAAGACAGGCCTATTTTCACATAATTTCGTAATAACAAGTTGTCTGCTTCCTAACACAAGCACTAACAAGAAAAACTGAGGATATTATCAGTATATCACAGCCACACAAGAGTGGATCACACCAAAAATGAAATAGGACACAAGAACTGTAAAGTCTGAAGGAGGCCAGTGGGAAAAAAATGGCAGGGCTTGGAATAGCTTCCAGAGTCAGAAGTACAGATCAGCTGTCTCCGACCAGTCAAGTTTGATACTCACCTAGACAATCCCAGAGCTCTGCCAGGCCTATCACTTGCTGGCTTGTGAGGGCTGCTCTTTCTGAGCTTCTTTTGAGGGAGAGAAAATTCGTGAAGTATGCAAAAACAAACTATATTTCAGAAAGCAGACTTCTGATTTGTTAATTATAGCAACACTGTAGACTACATAGCCGTATTTTTAAAGGCATTTCAGTTCCAAACTCTGCTGGAAGTCACCTCCTTGAAAAGTCTTAAAAATCAATGGGAACAAGATCCCCAGCCACCTATATGGAAGTTGTTTCTCTTTTTATTCACAAGTATTTCCAAACTACTTTTCTTATTCCCGTATTTCTCTGTACTTTTCAACTTACTTCCACTGCCTCTGTTATGATTAAGATCCTGTTGTCTTAATTAGCCCTGAGTCTTCATGAATAAACTGTAAACACAGATTCTTAAATGATCACCGATATCAATGAACATGTATTAAGTATCTCGGAAGCCATGCAGTCAGGTGGCAAACACCTGCATATGCTTCCCCTAATGGGCTCCATTCCTAGGTTTGATCCAGGGTATACTTGCAAATGTATGTGCTGATATCTTAAACCAGAAAGTAGTTGCTTACAAGATGATGAGACAGCAGCTATCAGAACAGTTAACTGACCAATAAGGTTTTTTTTTTCAACAGATTAATAAATGATTCTTAGATCACAATAACACTAAATAATCAAAAAGCACAGAATAAAGAAAGAGCCTATTACGGCTACTGTGGTATTCTTGCTTGTCCACATTAACATTTTGGGGTTTTGTAACACTTGTTTACCTATCTTTCATGGCGTAGCTCATTGTATTTTTGAAAGATGCTTTCTCTGGGAGCTAATTGAGCTTCATCTGTGTGAGTGAGCTGGTGTCTGACAGTGACAGCCTGCAGAAGGCCATTTCTTCAATTGCTTGAAAAGACTAAGGAGTCAGACATGACAAACTGCAGCCTGGAATACCTGGCAGCAAGCCTATTAGTGCTGCAATGCCAAAGATGCACAAATAAATTAACTTATGCAACATACACTCACTTCATTTCTGTCATGAGACTTGCTGTCCTGAAACAAAAGACGAAGCTTTAATTTTTTCCCCCATCACAGCTTGTCAGAGCTTTTGAAAGTTAAATATATTATTCATTCTAGTGAGACATAATTACTGGCATTCTTATTCTGCTTTGTGAAGTAAGCTTCGTTTTCATTCCTTATGTAATTTCCTCAGGACAAGACCTCAGCCTCTCATAAGACACACCTAATCACAGCAACGGTTACACTTCATGTGCAAGATTGCAAAGGGAGGAAAAAACCTGTTCTATTTCCTTCTATAAGGCGATCTGTCTGGTTTGATTTCTGCCCCTGGATATGCTGATCTTGAGTGACAGGGATGAGACTGGCCTCTCATCCAAAACTGCCTCAAAATGGCTCAGGCAAGTAATAATGAAATATAAAAGCTTTTATGTTGAGTCTACAAACAAATCCAGCCAGGCTGATACTGACCAAGAATGAATATATTGGGAGGTCTATGCAAAAAAGCCACATCATTTTGTTGGAAAAAAATTTTCTCAGCCGCAGTTGCCACCCTACTGGTATATTCAACCTATGCATATTCAAGAGGACAGATAAACTTAAACTGCATTTCAATGACAGTACGGTGGTTTCACTAAAGAAAAGCTAAGGCATTTCCAAGACAGTCTGTGTCATTCATGCTCTAAGGTCAGCCCTCATCCAGGCCTAAAATGCTAGTCTGTAAACTCCACGTGCATTAAGGATCAATTTTGGCTTTCTGAGGATAAGGAGACCGTAAGAGTATTAAGTATTGACCGGGCTGATCTGGAAGACATTGCTATTTTGTACAGGGTTTAAATACAGGATCGGTTTCTGCTGAATTAATTCATATGCCTTATAGCTTTGTTCAGGTGGGACCTTAGAAAGCTTTAAGAGCCTTCAAAGCTTTATGTAAAACAGCAGCTAATCTCACAACATAACAAGAAGCTTAGTTACATATGAAGTATTTACAGGTTTAATTTGCAAGCTTTAAGACTCTCTTCTCTAAATTTGTCTGTCTAGCATTTCACAGAGGTATTCCAAGATCATTTATAAAGATGAAGTAAAGAAGCCCACAGAATGATGACATAATCCACCTGTACACCTGGAGGTGGAATGGATGGAGAACTTTAGCTTGATGCATGAATATAACTTTACTCACCCATCGTTTTTTCTAGAGAGAGAAACAATGGCTATAACTTAAGAATTCCTCTTCCATGGAGAATTTTGGAGGGGAAATACTTGAATGCTTTATAGACATATTCAAATAAGTTGTGTAGCATCACGCTGTCTACTGTACCTTCTTTGTGACTCCATCTCCAGATTTACGACTGATCTTCCTAATCCTCATAATCTTAAGCAACTCATCTCTCAGTTTCCCGTCGCAAATCTGGTCATTATCTGTATTCAGTAACCAGCCAGAAATTTCTGCTATTCTATAACTGGATTAGAATGCTGTCAACTTTTTAATGTCAGACTAAACTGGCAACACTATTTTATTGTTGTCAGCTGAATAGCATTAGAGAGAAGTGGTAAGATTGCTATATACATTGGTATGAAATCAAAGGCTGTGCCAGTTCTGGAATACAAATTAGAATACATACTGAGTCAAATTCATTCAGAGTAATATCTCATTGACATCAATAAACTTATGCCTAGGTAAAACAGCAAGATCAGGGCCTAGATGTTCTTATTTTTCTAATTTACCTATGAAAAAATAAGAAACTGTAGTAGGTCTGAAGTGACAACCCATGCACTGGACCATATGGGTCCAGTATGAAAAAGTGTTCAAGCTCATCTACAGCTAATGAAATTGCAAGAATTCACACAGTATAATTAGCTGTCAGGTTATTTGCTCACCTGCAAGGAAGTAAGTCTGACGAGAAAAAGCAGCTGTCTCACTGACAGCTGGAGTCACACCACAGCGAGATATGCAGTTTGTCTCCAGGGGCTCTATTTCACACTCAAATCAGAGTAAAGGAAGCCTCAAATTCATGTACAGAGGATATAAGTGGTCCTGCCAGTCTCCCTTGGTAGTACATTCAGCTGTCACACTTCCATTTGTATGTGAGGTTTTCAGGGTTAAGGAAGCTCTGGGAGTGTTGTGTTTTAACCACAGCCCATGGGGCAAAGCAAAACAAGGAAGTCATTCACTGCTTCCCATCAGCAGGCAGATGTTCAACCATCTCCAGGAAAACAGGGCTCCATCACACGTAATGGTTACTTGGGAAGACAAACGCCATCACTCCAAACCTCACCCCTTTCCTTCTTCCCACAGCTTTATATGGTGAGCATGACATCATATGGTATGGAATATCCCTTTGGTCAGTTGGGGTCAGCTGTCCTGGCTGTGTCTCCTCCCAACTTCTTGTGCACCCCCAGCCTACTCGCTTGCAGGACAGCATGAGGAGCAGAAAAGGCCTTGACGCTGCGCAAGCACTGCTCAGCAGTAACAAAAACATCCCTGTGTTATCAACACTATTTTCAGCACAAATCCAAAACATAACCACATACAAGCTACTATGAAGAAATTTAACTCTATCCCAGCTAAAATCAGTAAATTCTCCACCCCTTATTCCATACCATTTATATCATGTTCAGGTCCTACCCTATCGTAATACGTCCTCAATAACCACCGCTTCCTCCATAAAATGTTTGTGAAGTGCTCATAAATATCCATAAAATGTTCAATTAGTTCATTTGGTCGATGACTGATATTCACTTACGCAAGGAGAGTTGATGTGTTGTGCAGAGTTACTGGACACCAAAAGTCAAGTCACTGCTACACTTGCACTGCTTTTTGTAAGCGGTGTCTTTCGTTGGTTCAGGTGGTTTCTACTGTAGTACATCCTATAACAAGCAACTCAAATAATGGGTTACAACAATTTAAAGGTATATCTTTTACATTGTCCATCCCTGGTCCCTTTGGACTAGGCCATAATGTTTAACATTGCAATGAATTCCTCCTCTTGCTTCTAGCTTGGTTAGCAGTGAGAGATTCCTGCTATAGTACCTTTAATAGATGGTAGCCACAGCAGTGGTGACATACAGCATCATGCAACGCTGCCATCATACAACTCAAATCATGGATTATTTTCACCCAGGATTAAATCACCTTGAGGTACATATTGGAATCCCCCATCCTTTTGCATTACAAAGCAAGTACACCCAGGTCCTTGAGCAAGTCTGCGCTAAGGAAATAAATTCAATAATCAGATTTTATTGACAATTTAAAAAAGCAGAGCCCTTTCTTATAGCAGTGATTTCCCAGGAAATTTGCCTATATTTAGGGTCTAACTCAGGTTAAATCTTCTGTGATATTCTAGAAAATTCAGAGAGCAGGACCTGAAAGAGCTCCAGGTCAGTATTGCTGTGTAAAACAGGCAGGTGATATAAGTTGCCTCGGTATTTGTGTTGAACACAATAGGATCACATCTGAACATATTTCTAAATGCTTCAGTGCAGAGGACTAGGAAAAGGGAATTGTTGCTGTTGAATTCTAGACTCTGCCACCCACTTAATCTGGGTTCAGCAGTTGTTGCATGTGTCTTAGTTTCTCCATCTACTAAAAAAATAAGGGATGGCACTCACTTATTTTAGATGGGCATGCTGGTCATGACTAAGATCTATGTGGTTTGAACTTCTCTGGCTTGACTGAGAGCCACGTCAATGTCCTGAGCCAAAACTTCTTGCTTGGCATACCTAAGCTGCATAGTTCACCCTAATGCATACTACCGACCTTTTGCCATCACTGCAGTTGTGGGGTGAATTGAATGATATGTAATTTATTTTCTTCAGAAACAGAAGAATACACGCAGGGTGGCACCAGATGAAAGTCTCAAAATCTTAGTGCCTTGTATGATGTTACAATTCAGGAGGACATAAGAATAAACTCTGCTGTCCTGACCAGCAGGCATACACGACAGGGGTGTACAAATTTGTCAATTAGTGAAATTAAATCCATAGTTTTGTTAGAAAAGAACAAGTCTATAAGCTCAGTCATGAGTGTTCCTACAGCAATTAGTTCTCCAGACAGACCTGTGTATTCTCATGACCTGTGCATACAGGTTCTTTTTACATAAAGACCCCCAAGTCTTCTGTCCCATAAGTCAGCAATCAGCTTCATGAAAGCATTTTCTTCTGTGATTTAAAAATCTTTGCTTTACAAAAGTCTCAATGAATTTTTCAGAAATTATGAGGTAAAATAAATGGAAAAGAAGGACATCAGTCCTGGAGAACTGAATTCCAGCTCATGGGATATCCTTATTTCCTTCCTTTGCTCAAGAAGCTTCAAACAATGCACAGTCTCAACATCACACTTTTTTATACCTCTAGTTTGTACCATCTCATTTCCTTCTTGTCATTGTGTGCTGCTCAAAACAAATTTTAAACCATCTTTTTTTCACATTTTATTAGCTACACAGACAGTTGAACAGTCAAAGTTACACAGGACCACATCTCTTCCTCTTCTTTCCAGTGTAAGGTGGAGAGAATATCTTGGCTGGGGGTGTGGTCAACCATGAAGAAGGAGGGCAAAATGACAAGAATAAGCATTAAAATAAAGAATATTAAAAACAGATAATGTTGTGTATGTTGCTACCCTTTAAGTTACGAAGGTCTGACTTAACAAAGTCACAATCATTTTCAATTGTGGACTCCCAGATACCCACAAAACCACAGTATCACTTTTATGCAAGCTGAGATAGAACTCTGTGTGCATTTGTGAGAATATAACTACAGAAGTGTCTGAGCACAATCAGGTGGGAATTAGGGCTTGTCCCCCCAAAAAAGTGGCAGGACAATTAGCCCAGCTGAAGTGCATCTACACTAATGCATGCAGCATGGGGAACAAACAGGAGGAGCTGGAGGCCATTGTACAGCAAGGAAACTATGATAGAGTTGCCATCACAGAAACATGGTGGGAAGACTCACACAACTGCAGTGCTGTGATTGATGGCTACCAACTTTTCAGAAGGGATGGGCAAGGAAGGAGAGCTGGTGGGGTGGCCCTCTATGTTAGGGACAGTTTTGAATGCCTAGAACTTAACAATGTGAATGACAGTGTTGAATGTTTATGGAGAAGAATCAAGGGGAAGGCCAACAAGGCAGACATCGTGGTGGGAGTTTGTTACAGACCCCCCAATCAGGACGTAGAGGCTGATGAAATAGTCTATAAGCAGCTGGCAGAGGTCTCGTGATCGCTTACCCTTGTTCTTGTAGGGGACTTCAGCTTCCCAGATGTCTGCTGGAAATATAACACAACAGAGAGGGAACAGCCCCGGAGGTTCCTGGAGTGCATGGAAGACAAATTCCTAACACAGCTGGTGAGGGAGCCAACTAGGGGAAGCGCCTTACTGGACCTACTGTTTGTTCAGAGAAGGCCTTGTGGGGGATATAAAGGTTGGAGGTCATCTTGGGCAGAGTGACCACGAAATGGTAGAGTTTTCAATTCTTGGAGAAGCAAGGCAGGGAGCCAGCAGAACTGCCACCTTGGACTTCCAAAGGGCAGACTTTAGCCTGTTTAGGAACATGGTTGAGAGTGTCCCTTGGGAGACAGTCCTGAAGGGCAAAGGAGCCCAGGAAGGCTGGTCATACTTTAAACAGGAATTCTTAAAAGCGCAGGAGAAGGCCATCCCCACGTCCCGAAAAACAAGCCAACGGGGAAGAAGACCAGCTTGGCTAAATAGAGAGCTTTGGCTGGCCCTCAGGAACAAAAGGAAAGTTTACATTCTTTGGAAAAGGGTGTTGGCAACTTACAAGGAATACCAAGATATAGTGAAGCTATGCAGGGGGAAAATTAGAAGGGCCAAAGCCCAAGCAGAACTCAGCTTGGCCACTGCGGTCAAAGATAACAAGAAGAGGTTCTTCCAGTGTATCAATAGAAAAAGGAAGACTAGGGAAAATGTAGGCCCACTGATGAATGAGATGGGCACCCTAGTGGTGGAAGACACAGAGAAGGCGGAGTTACTGAATGCCTTCTTTTCTTCGGTCTTCACTGCTAAAGCTGTCCCTCATGAATCCCAGACCCTGGAGGCAAGGGGGAAGGTCTGGAGAGAGGAAGATTTTCCCTCAGTTGAGGAGGACCAGGTTAGAGACCACTTGGCCAAGCTGGACACCCATAAGTCCATGGGCCCTGATGGGATACACCCATGAGTGCTGAGAGAGCTGGCAGATGTTATTGCTAGACCACTCTCCATCATCTTTGGAAGGTCATGGGGAACAGGAGAGGTGCCTGAGGACTGGCAGAAGGCTGACATCACTCCAATCTTCAAAAAGGGTAGCAAAGAGGACCCAGGGAACTACAGGCCGGTTAGTGTCCCCTCTGTCCCTGGGAAGGTAACGGAACGACTCATTCTGGATGTCATCTCCAAACACGTTGAAGAACAGGAAGTTACTGGAAGTAGTCAACATGGAGTTACCAAGGGCAAATCATGCTTGACCAATGTGATAGCCTTCTATGATGTTATAACTGGTTGGCTGGATGAGGGGAGAGCAGTAGACATCATCTACCTTGACTTCAGCGAGGCTTTTGACACTGTCTCCCATAACATCCTCATTAGGAAGCTGAGGAACAGTAGGCTAGATGAAGAGACAGTGAGGTGGATTGAGAGCTGGCTGTGTGACAGAACTCAGAGGGTTGTGATTAATGGAGCAGTGTCAAGTTGGAGGCCTGTAACCAGCGGTGTCCCTCAGGGGTTGTCGTGTCGTCCTCAAACCAGGACAGGGGTCAATACTCGATCCAATCTTGTTCAATATATTCATCAATGACCAGGATGAGGGGACAGAGTGTATCCTCAGCAAGTTCGCTGATGATACCAAACTGGGAAGAGTGGCTGACACTCCAGAGGGCCACACTGCCATCCAGCATGACCTGGACAGGCTGGAATGCTGGGCAGAGGAGAACCTAATGAGGTTCAACAAGAGCAAGTGTAGGGTCCTGCACCTGGGGAGGAAGAATGCTAGGCACCAATATGGGCTAGGGGTGGACCTGCTGGAAAGCAGTTCTGAGGAGAAGGATCTGGGGGTCCTGGTAGATAGTCAATTATCCATGAGCCAGCATGGCCAGGAAGGTCAATGCAATTCTGGGCTGCATAAGGAAGAGTGTGGCCAGTAGGTCCAGGGAGGTCATTCTCCCCCTCTACTCGGCACTGGTGAGGCCACAACTGGAATACCGTGTCCAGTTCTGGGCTCCCCAGCTTAAGCGGGACAGGGAACTACTGGAGAGAGTCCACGATAGGACAACAAAGATGATTTGGGGACTGGAGCACCTCCCTTATGAGGAAAGGCTGAGAGAGCTGGGACTCTTTAGCCTGGAGAAGAGAAGGCTGAGGGAAGACCTTATTCTTGCTTAGAAGTATCTAAAGGGTGGGTTGAAGGAGGATGGAGCTAGACCCTTTTGAGCGGTTCCCAGTGACAGGACGAGGGGCAACAGGCAGAAGCTGGAACACAATAAGTTCCATTCAAACACAAGAAAAAACTTCTTTACGGTGAGGGTGTCAGAGCACTGGAACAGGCTGCCCAGGGAGGTTGTGGAGTCCCCTTCTCTGGAGATTTTCAAGACCTGCCTGGATGCAGTCCTGAGTAATGTGCTCTAGGCATTCCTGCGTTAGCAGGGAAATTGGACTAGATGATCTCTAGAGGTCCTTTCCAACTCTGAAAATTCCGTGATTCCGTGATTCCGTGATATCAGAAAACACAGACAGGTGACTGAGAGGGAATTATGGTAGAAATGAGGAAGGAACTTGAAGGTTCTTGTTTTTATACCAAGTTATCTACAGCAGTATAAATTAATAACCCCACAAAGACTAGACATTATCAGAGAATAAAGCTGTTTAAGAAGTGTCTTGTGCCACCATCTGCCTTTTCCACAGGTGAAACTGTGTGCTGGTTTTATCTGGGATAGAGTTAAATTTCTTCATAGTAGCTTGTATGGGGCTGTGTTTTGGATTTGTGCTGGAAATAGTGTTGATAACAAAGGGATGTTTTTGTTACTGTTGAGCAGCGCTTGAGCAGCGTCAAGGCCTTTTCTGCTCCTCATGCTGTCCTGCAAGCAAGTAGGCTGGGGGTGCACAAGAAGTTGGGAGGGGACACAGCCAGGACAGCTGACCCCAACTGACCAAAGGGATATTCCATACCATATCACATCATGCTCAACAATAAAACTGGGGAGGAGGTGGGTGGGGTGGCCACTACTCAGGGACTGATGGGCATTGGTTGGTGGGTAATGAGCAATTGGTTTTGCTTGCACCATTTGTCTTTCTTGGGTTTTATTTTCTTCTCTCTTTGTTTTTGGTGTGGGTTTTTTTTTCTCTTTTCCTTACAATTTTATTATTATTATTCTTTTTAATTATTAAACTGTTGTTGCCTCAACCTATGAGTTTATTTCTACTTTTACCCCTTCAATCCTTCCCCCATCCCACCTGGGTGGGAGGGGAAGTGAGTGAGCAGCTGTGTGATGCTTAGTTGCCACTCACTGTTAAACCACTACAAACTGTGACAAGCAAATCCATATATTCTGTTGGAAAGACTTTTCTCCACACAGACCAAAGGAGTCTTCACCTGTTTGAAACATATTTTCAAATAAACGTCTGTTTGAGCAACCTAATCTAGTGGAAGGTCCCCCCCTCCCTGGCTAGATGATCTTTCAGGTCCCTTCCAACCCAAACCATTTTATGATTCTGTGACTCTATAATTCTATATTCAGCTTATGGAATAATTCCAATAAAACTGTTAGTTCTCTTGGAAAAGATTACATTTCATTTAAAAAATGAGGGTCAAGTGAGACACAGACAATAAAACTAGTTGGAAAAAAGAAGGAAACTGTTAAACATTTATAGCATCCATAAAACTAACCCTTGTGTTTTACGTACTTTACAGTTTTCCAATTTACTTTTTAATTTAATTTTTTAACCTATGTTTATAAAATATGACACTGTCTTACAGAACAATATTACTTTAGATCCCTGCAACTGATTTGTACTTGTATTTATTATTTTCATACTAAGTACGCATCAGTGGGCTTTTAGTCAGCATCAAGCATAGATTGCCATATATCAACCCATTTATCCAACAGAACAGTTTCATGTTATGTTTAATCAGGTACAGTCAACAATGACCACAGTTAAAGGGCAGACAAATGTTTGCAGCTATCCAGATAGCAACATCTGAAATATTGCACATTCTTCAAAATCTGCTTGTGGAGAAAAGTGAACAATCATAGAACTCCAGGTAGGAATGTGGGTAACTCTTTTTGAAGCAACTATTTCATCTATCTGTGTTTATTGCTGTCCTGGTTTTTTGCTACCAATCACTCACATAATTTATGTAACCAGGGTAGTCTCGCTCAAAGCCACTTACCAAGCAGAATATAGAGGATACTGGTTCACAAAAATCATTCAATGTTACACATATGCTTTATCGTTTTTACAAAGTAACTTGCAAATATAAACTGGGATATATCTGTCTTGTCATTTTCTCTGCTCTAGCATCACAAAGAGATAACCCATCATGTTTGATCAGATACCTGATTAAGTAGGGGAATTTCCAATTTTGTGGCGAGATACTTTTTTATGTCAGAGAATGTGGTGATTCTTCGACGCTAGAATAGCCCTCTGGAACCATATAGGGTAGGGACAAAGGCAATCAACTGTGTCGCCTTTCCAAATTGGCCTTGTAGAGCATAAGAAATTGACCAGCTTGAAATACAAACATCATGAACCTATTAGGTCTTCACATCTATCTTCTACAGACAGCATTTTAACCACATATTGTGGTTTTCCCACTAAATTAAGAAAAATTTGCCAGTGTAAAACACAAATGAAACATTAATATCTTGGTAATTTTCTGGATGCTTATTTAAAGTAAAGAGAAAAAAAAATCCTCCATAATAAGCCACATTTGCCTAGATAGATGTGTCTTTCTGCTCTTTAAAACCCCAGTAAGCACCCATCTGGCACTGAAATCCATACTGTTTTGACTTTAAACTTGCTTTAAATTTCTAAATACGTCTGCCCTCCTCTTTCTGAAGTTATCTATAGTGGCAGATCAAGTCACACCTTTTTTTTGCCTTCTGTCCAGAAAAGGCTTGACACTGTAAATCTGATGATGAGAAGGGTTTCAAAGTAGGGTACAAATCCCATCAAATATTAAACACTAACATATTTTCTCATGATTGCAGGAAGCTCAAAAGTCGAATCCTATTAGGTGATTTTCCCACTAATACCCATTCCCCAACCCTCCTCCCTCAAAATCAGGGGAACAACTTCAAAAGAAAAGCAGGCTGAGTGGAAGTTAATGCTGCTGCATTTTTCTCAGTTGTGTGAAAAGAAGGAAAGGTGAATATTTCAGTTAAGATCTCTTTTAAAAGCAATCTTACTATTCATTAGGAATTCCATTTTTTTCTGGCCTGATATCCAGTGCTATAATAAAATGAAGATAATACCATATCTAATTAGGACAATAATCTAACTAAGGTAACATGACATATCAGACAATTTATCACCAAAATCTTTTAATCATTTAATTGGAAAGCCAAAAATGTTAGAGTTATGCCGTTATTCAAAGTAAATTAAAACACTTGTTTTCTTTATCTTCTCCCATTTTTATAACTGGATAATAAATACCAAAAGTAGAAAGAAACCCATTTATCAATGGGTGACATAAGAAATTGCACGAACTTGTCACAAATTTACTAGATTGCTGAATATCTTGTCAAGGTGAAACATATGTCAGTGAAATCCAGTCAAATTCAACAATAGTATCAAAACCGTGATTCCACCCATCAAGGTATTAAATATATGTGCCAATAATAAGGATTCTTTCTTGAAATTTAATGGTTCTGTTGCAATAAGCTTCTTTCTAGATATTTTTTACTTTAACTAGCTACACTTTTTAGAGCAACAAATCATTTTATTTCTGTTGCAAAGTTCCTCACGCTTCTCTTCTAGATATGGTAAAGTAAAAGCCAAAATGTGAGGTT